>JAXIVD010011395.1:2500-11439 GCA_036785275.1 Cancer borealis
ACCTATCACTAAACTCATTTTTAAGCATCACAAAAAATGAAAATCAAGTATGAAACTCATACTCCTTCCTTCACAGACTGTTCGTCCTCATGAGTGTGTGATGTGAGTGGACATGCGGTGGAGTAACCTAGGAAGCCTGACCCGCTCCATCACCACATACACCACTGCTGCCACACCCACCACGCTACCCCGCCATACACTAAGGAAACCGAGAAGCTGCAATTACTCAGCCTGAATGTTTGCTCTGCCGTAGCGCAGATACCGAGCCTGCAATCTGCCTGCTGGTGGCTATACGTGATGCCACAATGGAGGAGGTGGTGGTGGTGGTGGTGGTGGTGGTGAGAAAGTTTTGTAAGTTGTTACTGCTAGGCTGTGACAAGACTGGAGTTAAAAATTCGGTCTTGAAATAATAGTGACTTGTAGTTCATACATAACCTGGACAGCAGTGAGCAGGTAGTAAGACATTCATAAATGTTGTGGCTAACTGCAGCAGTAAAGGCGGCGCAACGGGAGGGCTGACAGAGAGCAGCACTAGGCGCGTAACGGCTGGCGCGCGACGTAATGAACCCACCAGGTACACAGTGGTTGGGGGAGGAACATTCACTGTTGATTGTAACAGTCTGTGAACGCTTGAAGCACGAGATGCCCGTCCGTACAATATCACCACAGCCCTTCAGCTCTGTTTCATGATGGCAAGGAACCACTTATAGGTGCTCTGAGTCTTAAGAAAGGCTCAGGAAGTGGCGGTGAACTTTAGATCTTACAAACCGCGAGGGTACACTACGCGTCACTTTATACCTCAGGGGAGGTGTAGTAAACAGTGGGCACTGGGTAGCGTGCTACGGGCACCACTCATGCACTTCCGTGGTCCAAGCCTAGCTGGCTCATGCACGTATTGCAAGTATTTGTGTCAGTATCATAATGGTAGCTGAACATAAATACAAAAATTCATGGAGCGATTATCATTATTTTTTTTCTGAGCGGCGGCTTGAAGCAGGTGACAAGCGGCTCAGAACAGGGCACCGGGGCTTCCTGGGCCAGGGACGGCGAGCTGCATCTGGCGTGTGACAGACGGCATACGTTTAACATTTTCATGTCATTTTTCCTTTTACTACACTACATTTGAATGGACTTCCCGATACGCTGGTGCTGCACGCAAAGGTCCTTATTAGTGTTGGCAGTTCGCCTTGATGTGGTCAGTGATGACAGACATGAATGTGCTGCAACGCGCTGTGAGGACATGAATGGTGCTGCCTTCACCCAGCTAGGCTTGCCCTCACTGATGCAGGAAGGGCTGCACCGACAGGGCGAGGAGCACCACCACAACAACACTCCTCCGTGTGATGGTAGCGGAGCGGTGAAGGCTGAGCGGCGGTGGGCAGGACAGTAATTAGTGGGGTCAGGCGGGGCCAGGTGGCCACCAGGCGAGCCGGGCCGCACCCCACCTGACGGCCTTCCCCAGTCCCACCCGTGCCCGCGATCACCCCTCCCCTGCCCACCAGCCGTCCGCTGCTTGCCACATGCTACAGATCGCATCCGGCGGGACACCACCCACCACCCTCGCCCCTCCAAGACCACTCACTCCCCGCCTCACCCGCTGCTGTCTTCAGGACGCGGCCACCATCACACGTCTCCTCTCTCTTATTTCTCGGAGACATTCAGGGATACATTTTCTCTCCCCTAATATCCCCTTGGCAATCTGTCCGAGTCCCTGTGAGTCAAACAGCACCAATGGAGGCCTCTTTCACACATAGATACCACCACTTTGAAGCTTCGGAATGTCAATATGACAATTGGTGCGCCGGCACCCCGAGGATCAGTGTTGCAGCGTGGCTGAGCGGGGTATGGCCCATGGGTGGGAGAAGTGCAGTATGAGGGGAGGAGGAGGGAGGGAGAAAAGCGAGCGGTGCAGATGTCTAGCGTGCAGGAAACAAGTAATATGATGTGGAAATAGAGTGAGCATCGCCCTTCTCCCCCCACGGGTGCATGTGTAGGCGAGGGACACCAGAAGCCGGAGAAAAGTAACTCTGTCCTTACACTTTATCTCGCGTCTCAGCTGTCTAATCACACCAAGTGTGCTCGGTGACAGGCCGAAGGGTGCTGGCTGGGGGGTGGGGTTTGGAGGGACGGCACACAATGCCTGGCAGTCATCCCTGTATTTTTCCTCTCACGGCGGCTTACTTGTACTACTTTACCATCTCCGCCGCATCACCTGTGGCCGCGACGTCACCCTCCTTGGTGATCATTGGCTATCACAGACACGCACCACGTATGCCACATACGTGGCAATGCGGCATCCGCCGTTACGCTGCAAGGCACTACACGGCACGAGTCTTGAGGTTTGCCGAGAAAACACAACTGTTGAAGAGCACAGTATTACATAAGAGGTGCAACATAACCGTCACGCCCAAGTACACGCCGAAATAACGTATTGTTGCTGATTCTCTGGCCGCAGGGCCTTTCTGCAGCACGCCTCTCCCCGCCCCAACATTCACGTCCATACGACTAATGGTGTCACCACTTTGCCCTTTGTAATACAACTTCGTTGACACTTAAATACGATACACGAACATGCACGCCTTTTTGTTCCCTAAGAATGGTAATGTAATCATTGGCACACACGCCACGATATCTGTACGTGTGCAACACCACAACAAAAAGTATTCGCATGCCACGTTCAAGCTCTGCCTGAGCTGCCATCACGCTTACGGCCTTCAGATTACAGGAAAGGAGGAAACATCGCTGCTTGAGTACTTTACCTCCGTGGCGAGGCAGGCACCTCAATCACTGCTGCTTCAGGCTCTCGCGGGAACTTTAACTAAACCATCCTGTGTGTGTGTGTGTGTGTGTGTGTGTGTGTGTGTGTGTGTGTGTGTGTGTGTGTGTGTGTGTGTGTGTGTGTGTGTGTGTGTATGTGTGTGTGTGTGTGTGTGTATGTATGTATGTGTGTGTGTGTGTGTGTGTGTGTGTGTGTGTGTGTGTGTGTGTGTGTGTGTGTGTGTGTGTGTGTGTGTGTAATATCTCGTCTGTTTACCACCTTTAGTAGCGTGGCGTAGATACTTTCTGGTCTTTTACAATAAGGATCCACACACACACACACACGCACATCAGAAGGTACGATTGTAGTGTTACCGTTCCCGTTGGATCACATGCAAGTACCGAAAGGACAGGATAAATACATAGCTTTCCGTTCACGCCGTCTTGCGTGGCCACAACTCCTCGCCTTAAATCTCGTACCTTTCCTCAGCTGGGTGAACAGGAGCTGCAGCGTTTAAGAAAACAAACCCAATTGTCTCTTGTTTACCCAGGATTCGTAATCTGGTCCTTTTGTTTGTGAGCAAAACACTACACACGTTGCACGGATGTGCGAACAATATTATAACTATTAAAACAAATAAATTTGTGGGCGTCTCTGGAGAATATAATCAGGAATATCAATTAAGCAGTACTTGAGACACTTCCAGTCCCTTTAACACTGGTATGTACTTACGCATCGCACACAACAGTTCTTTGTTTCCCCTTCGTACCCAAACCTTGTGAGGATATTAACACTTGGCGAAGGACTCTTCTCGGTAAACCATTCTTGTGCATTCAGAGTCTCATGCCGTAATTAACAATCAGATGTGTGGACAGAAAGTATATTGTTTTATTACAAAATGAACTAATTGTATCATTCAGCCAGTTGTGGTTGTGAATATTTATGAAGAGAGTTCAAATCTTTTTGGAACACTCAGCGGCACCATAAAAAGTGTTGCGATGAATATCAGAGTATTGGAACACGTGAGGCCGGTGATGGAGTCCACTTTAGCATACAGTGTGTGTGTGTGTGTGTGTGTGTGTGTGTGTGTGTGTGTGTGTGTGCGTGTGCGTCAGTAGTAACCGTATACTTGGCACCACATTTTCTCAGATTACATAGTTGTCTGCACTTTGCTTTCATCTGCTCGCCCCTCCCTCACTCCTACACACATACCACACACACACACACACACACACACACACACACACACACACACACACACACACACACACACACACACACCATGCCTATCAAATATACAACGATCATCTTCTCTTTCTTCTTCTTCGAGATGATATTTAAGTCTGGCCATCAATCATCGTAGCCTCGTTCTCTCGGTCCTGATCAGCACTTGCCTGTTACCTCTACACCATTTTCTCTCTCTCTCTCTCTCTCTCTCTCTCTCTCTCTCTCTCTCTCTCTCTCTCTCTCTCTCTCTCTCTCTCTCTCTCTCTCTCTCTCTCTCTCTCTCTCTTTCTCTCTTACACACCATCACCACCACCACCATCACCATCATCACCACTAGTACCAATACACTCCTGAAATTATGATCGACAACCCATCAAGAATTCGTCGAAAGCCAGAGAAAAACACCTTTTACCTGGCGTTGCAAATTGGTCCCGAGGGCAAGTGGCACCGCGCGCTCTCGTGTCCCGGTCCAATTATGCTTTTTGTTAATTTGTTGACCCATTCCTTCTGTGCATAGGGAATCAGGGACGACGTAAGGCAGGTTGTGAGGGATGGCCACACACACACACACACACACACACACACACACACACACACACACACACACACACACACACACACACACACACACACACACACACACACACACATAATAGACACGCACGCAAGTCTAGTAAGCATGACCTCTTTTTTCTGATTCATTTCTTACACTTAACCGGGAGAACAAGCAAGCAGAACGTTATCCATTATTATCATCATCATCAATATTACTGTTACTTTCCTTTACGTGACATGAATTGAACCATTTAAGTTAAAGAAAATAAAGATACGTAAAGCTATGTAGTTGAGGACGGGTGAAAGGCAGGACGTCCCAGTGGCAGCGTCTTATCAGCGCTTGAAGGCAGGTTGGTCCTCGAGGCGTATTGATGTGTTACCCAACGAGCAACATCAGGGGAGGGAGGCCAACCGTGAATTATTGATGCACTCCACTCATGCCTCTGATCGCTGCTACCTGCTTACCTACCCCTCTACCTCCCTCCTTTCACCTGGTCACCTTGCCTCTACTTCTCTCCCCTCTTCCCCTCTTCCCCTCCCCTGCTTTTAACCTCACCTCTATTCTTTTTTATAACTTCTTCGCCTTTCGTTTTTTCTGTTTTACTTTTATATTTTTATCCCTTTTTATTATTTACATTATCTTCTTTTTTATCCATATATAGACCATTTATTTTTCCATTTCCCCCTTCCATACCACCCTTCTCTCCCTTATTCCCTCATAACAGTGTCCCCTCACCTCACCTCACCTCCTTTCACTTTTCCCTTCCCCTTCTTCACAGCCATTACGACAGAAAGGACTCATTCACTCCCCTTTCCCCTTCGACTCCCCACACATCCTGCTGCTCCTCCTTCTTGTCTTTATCATCATCATCCTCATCATTATCATCATTATCATCACCATTCCTCGTCCCTCCTCCTTTTCCTGCCTCATAATTCTTGACGACACGTTTTTCTTCCTTAATTAAACCCTCATGTTTATCCTTCTTCATTCCTAAGTGCTGTTGGTGTTTGTAATCTTCCTTTCCTCCTTTACTCCTTCTCTCTCTCTCTCTCTCTCTCTCTCTCTCTCTCTCTCTCTCTCTCTCTCTCTCTCTCTCTCTCTCTCTCTCTCTCTCTCCTTCCTTCCTTCCTTTCAATTCCTCCCTTACTCCTTTCCTTCCTTCCTTCCTACTTCTACTTTCTCGAGCATAATCTCTCTCTCTCTCTCTCTCTCTCTCTCTCTCTCTCTCTCTCTCTCTCTCTCTCTCTCTCTCTCTCTCTCTCTCTCTCTCTCTCTCTCTCTCTCTCTTCCTCCAATTTAATTCATCCTTTCTTCCCACCTCCTCTTCCTCCTCCTTGACTTCGACCTCAGGTGTTTGCTCTCCTCCTCCTCCTCCTCCTCCTCCTCCTCCTCCTCCTCCTCCTCCTCCAACACTACATGGAGTTTGTCATCTACTCTAATATTCTGCACAATTCACACTTTTACACAGTGTTTTTATATATGTAGTATGTTTTTTTTTATAAACATTCTGCTCTCTCTCTCTCTCTCTCTCTCTCTCTCTCTCTCTCTCTCTCTCTCTCTCTCTCTCTCTCTCTCTCTCTCTCTCTCTCTCTCTCTCTCTCTCTCTCTCTCTCTCTCTCTCTCTCTCTCTCTCTCTCTCTCTCTCTCTCAGTATACATAGACACAAGGCAGTGACTCGTGCCCGCATGAATAAAACAGAGGTAAGACGCGTCCAATACTGGTTATCTAAATAGTCCCGCCGGAAGAAGAAGAAGAAGAAGAAGAAGAAGAAGAAGAAGAAGAAGAAGAAGAAGGAGAAGAAGAAGAAGAAGACAGAAGAAGAAGAAGAAAAATAGACCAACAGCAACAATGGTGACCTGTACTGAACATGTCAGGAACGTGAGGTGTATAGTTTGTGCTTATATGTGAGTGTGTGCATGTTTATGTGCGTGTATGGATGATGATATTCCTCTCTCTCTCTCTCTCTCTCTCTCTCTCTCTCTCTCTCTCTCTCTCTCTCTCTCTCTCTCTCTCTTTCTCTCAATCTTTCTACATGTGTGTGTGTGTGTGTGTGTGTGTGTGTGTGTGTGTGTGTGTGTGTGTGTGTGTGTGTGTGTGTGTGTGTGTGTGTGTGTGTGTGTGTGTGTGTGTGTGTGTGTGTGTGTGGTGATGTTTTTCTCTTCGTATCTATCTTGATCTGTCTACCTGTCTGTCTGTCATTTTTGTCTTTTTGTCTACCTAACTGTCTTTTGTCTGTCAGTCCGTGATGTAATATTAATATGCACGTAAAATAGAGATACAGTGCCAGATAAATACAGTGCCAGATAAATACAGTGCCAGACTAGTGCCACGGCGACTCTCAGGTAAAGGCACTGATTAACGTAATCTGGCTGTTGACATTCACTCACTTCCGCGGCAGTAAGCTCGACCCTCGCTCCCTGCTCCCTTTACCCTTACCCTTACCCCTCCTCCTCGCCTTCCCAACCACGCCCTAACACCACACTAAGTTCTCCACTCTTGAATATTAACATAACCTCGCCCACCTCACGCTACCACCACCACCACCACCACCTCCTCCTCCTCCTCCAGTACTTCCATAAACTTATTTTCATTCTTCGTTTCCTATTTCCACCTCCTCCTTGTCCTCCATGTATTTCTTCCACATTCTTAGTTTTCTTCTTTTCCCTCTCCTCCTCCTGGTGGTGGTGGTGGTGGTGGTGGTGGTGGTGGTGGTGGTGGTGGTGGTGGTGGTGGTGGTGGTGGTGGTGGTGGTGCATGTCTTAATTCATGAATGACGAGGACTCAGATTCTTTTTTTTATTATTTTATCGAAGGTGTTCACGTTTACTCTCTTTTATTTATTCATTTATTTATTGTCTCGGGGCAATGCAAGATTATTTATTTATTTATTTATTTACCTTCCACTTCGGGTGATGGATGTAGGGAAGGAGGATGAGGGAATGAGGGGCGGGGAGGTGGTGTGTTTTGTTTGTTTGTTTGGTTGGGGTTGTTCATGGCGCTTTAGCAGTAGTAGTAGAAGCAGCAGAAATAGTAGTAGTAGTAGTAGTAGATGTAGTTGTTGATCTCTCTCTCTCTCTCTCTCTCTCTCTCTCTCTCTCTCTCTCTCTCTCTCTCTCTCTCTCTCTCTCTCTCTCTCTCTCTCTCTCTCTCTCTCTCTCTCTCTCTCTCTCTCTTTCTCTCTCTCCATCTTTTCCTATCTCGTCGTGGTCGTCACTCCATTGATTTACGAGGCACCGTGACAAACATTATCCTCTCTTGTCTGGAGTCCCTCGTCCCCACTACACTCACAGATTCATTATTCATGCAACTACTAGGCCCTCACACCCCCTCCCTCCTTCCCTTCCCCTTCCTTTCCCCCCCCTCAACACACACACGCCCGGCCTCCAACCCTCCCCATACATCATGACTCCGTGAATTATGTAATACCTGTACACTTCTTTCTGCTCGCTTCGCCTGTCCACGCCCAGTACACACGGGGGCGCTAATGACTGTCGGTAACAGCTTGGCCGCTAAAACGGGGGTTGCTGTATAAATATAATCAGGAAAAATACTACTACGAAGACGAAATAACCATCAGATTAAAAGTAAACACGTGTATTGATTGTGAGGAGGAGCAATGGGCAGGAACCCCAGCGGTGATCAGCGCAGACAAATAAACAAAACGGAGCTTTTGAGGATGATTACGGCCTCGCACGTCGACGCTCCAGTATCGAGCGTCGCCAAGACCCCAATGGCTGTGACGGGTCATTCAATACGGCGCAAACAGGACAGATAATACGAGGCATTTTGTCAATCTTGCGTGAAATACACAAGAGGAGCGCGAGGAATGGCATTAAGCTGTGGCCAGAATGTAACCTTGTGGATGTAACGAATAAGTGTTTCGCTCATCACTCCACCTCACTCATGCTTCCGACAATACATACACGCAGACAAACACCACACACACACACACACACACACACACACACACACACACACACACACACACACACACACACACACACACACACACACACACACACACACACACACACACACACACACACAGACAAACATACACCAATCCCGCGGGGCCTCACTAAACCAGCACTTCCGTGTCAGGTAGCGTGGGTGCCAAGTGGTGCCTCCCAAGGGGTCTCCGCGGGGCAGTGTGTGCGTGGCGGCGCCGCAGCACCACTTCCCTGGACGGCATGATGCATTACCTCGCCTCAAAGGGATTAGGTGACACAGGTAACACTTAGCACGCCTCCAGGGGTGTCACTCGAATGGTAATTGTACCATTACTTCACCTTGGGCCTCCCCTGGGCACCACACCCGCCCTCCACACCCCTCCCTCCGCCCTAGCCGCCCACTCCTGTCCTCGACTCAGCAGGGACTCATCAGCAAACACCCGCCTCAC
>JAXIVD010011396.1:0-11436 GCA_036785275.1 Cancer borealis
CACCAAGACCTTCAGCGTGCAGGCTGTGAGTAGAGTGGATGCAGACACAGACAAATTGGTATATGAGTCTAGAAATGGAAGCTTAGATTTTTTTCCGCTGTTGTCAGATGATTTTATGAACAAAGTTTATTAGGGGTTACTATCCCCTTTAAGCAAGGGGTGGGGATGTATGATGTTAGAGGTCTCAGGCTTACTTAAATTATTGACTAATTTCTATGGGCTCGAGTTGAATTGAGGACGATCCAGTGCGTGACACACACACACACACACACACACACACACACACACACACACACACACACACACACACACACACACACACACACACACACACACACACACACACACACACACACACACACACACACACACACACACACACACACACACACACACACACACACACACACACACACACACACACACACACACACATACGCACACACACACACACACACACACACATACACACACACAGACACACACACACACAGACACACACACACATAGACACACACACACACACACACACACACACACACACACACACACACACACACACACACACACACACACACACACACACACACACACACACACACACACACACACACACACACACACACACACACACACACACACACACACACACACACATCTTGAGACGAGTACACAACATCAGCCAAGGATATCCACCTCTGGCAGTGGAGTGGGAGGGTATTGAAACTTCTTCAATGTAGGAAATGCAGGCAACCCAGACTGCGTGCTCGCAACTGCTGCCACTCTGGTAGACTTTGGTACTGCACGTTAAGCTCACACACCTTCGTTTTCTTCTTCGCCTCTCAGATCCGGGCTTTTGGGGGAAACATTCCGGGCTTAAGCCTAGGGTTGCCATACGTCCGGATTTTCCCGGACATGTCCGGAATTCAGGTGTGAAAATCTGTGTCCGGGGGGATTTTTTTAAATCCCTCAAATGTCCGGAATTTCAGTTTCCATCAATAACTGTTAAGATACACACACACACACACACACACACACACACACACACACACACACACACACACTGGGTGGCAGCTGCTTTGGTCTCGTTTCGGTCAAGACTCTAACGTGTATAGGTCCGGTATGAAGTCGTTGCTCCCAGCCGTCCCAACATCGCCTCACGTCGCGCGCCAGTCTTTAACCAGTTTTGACAGGGGTCAGTTTGGATTACTGTTCGCTTGCTTGTGGTCTTGTCACCTTGACACTACAACTTTTACTTGTCCCTGTCAAAATGCCCAAACGAAAGTGCAAATTTACTACAGAGATGCAGAACAAGCTCCCGTGCTTCAAAAAAAGGCAGGGATGAATGGTAAGCTGAGTGTTTGGTGTGTAAACCAGGAACGGAACGGAATTGAAGATAATCAGCCTTATGCAAAGATACATCAGTTGAGTTTCTTTTCATTAATTAACATGTTTCCAATATTATATCAGCTGTAAGTGAAGGTGTCCGGAATGTTGATAGTTTTTATATGGCAACCCTACTTAAGCCCCAATAACCATCCCCTAAATCCGCCACTGTATGCCATCATATTCATCTATTTCTTCTCCCACTTAAAAATATTATAAAAATTATTTCACCCAAAAATAGATGTATATTGTGTCAGTTGTACTCAGGGAAATATTTCAACCTGGCTTGCCGAATACAACTGTCTCAATTTACATATATTTTAGTGTTCAATATATGAGTAATCACAAAACTGAGTTCACCTTCGTGTTCTTGGTGCCAACGAACCTTTATGTAAACATTTTCATCACATTCAAAAAAAGTAACACCTTGCACCAAATTTGCCAGGGTACATACACCCTTCGGATTTTGATGACATATTGTTTTTTGTAATTACTTAAAAACTATGAGGTTTACGTTAAAAAGGTATGGATTATAAAAAAATGAACATAAAATGTTCTTTCTTATGAGTTATTATACAATGTATTTGGACTCTAAGAAACTGAAAAAAGTATACATATGTATTTAGCAAAAATATTTTTTACAACAGAATATTTTTCCAAAACAGTGTGAGCAATTAAGACAATTATCAAAGTTTCATATAGAATTTTCAAGCTTGACAAATTTGTTTCTATAAAAGTTTCCCGTAGGACTGATAGTTAAGCAGTATAATGACAAAAACTCACTTCCACCCCAATCCTCATCCATTTTTAGACTCCCAGAAAAAAATCCGTCGCCGTGATGGATGCGAAAAACATTACGTTAATAAAGGTTGTTGATGTTACAATGCACAATAAAACTTGTAAAGGAAGTGTTAATGTAGAACAAACAGTTGTGGAGAGAGAGATGCAGGAAAGTGTTACGTCAAAATAGTTTTTCATTTTTTGTTGGTTCTCCTTAATAAGATACAATATTATGAAAACATTGTAGAAGAATCAGAAAACAACTACAATGATTTTACAAACCGTAGACAACAATGATAAACATAGAAATAAAGAAACATCTATTATATAATTGTCAAAGAGAGTGTGTCTGTGTCTGTGTCTGTGTCTGCGTCTGCGTCTGCGTCTGCGTCTGCGTCTGCGTCTGCGTCTGCGTCTGCGTCTGCGTCTGCGTCTGCGTCTGCGTCTCCGTCTGGGTCTGGGTCTGGGTCTGGGTCTGGGTCTGGGTCTGGGTCTGGGTCTGGGTCTGGGTCTGGGTCTGGGTCTGGGTCTGGGTCTGGGTCTGTGTCTGTGTGTGTGTGTGTGTGTGTGTGTGTGTGTGTGTGTGTGTGTGTGTGTGTGTGTGTGTGTGTTAGCAGTAAAATCTATCTAAATGTGGTCGGATCGAGCTGAAACTTGGAGGGGGTACTCAGTGAGATCCCCTTTTGTCTTCAACGTTTTTTTTTTATCTCGAGCAACGCCGGATTTCTGTCATGTTCACGGGCTACGCCTATCTAAATATAGTCGGATCGAGCTGAAACTTGGAAGATTTACTCAGTGGGATCCTCTTTGTGTCTTCCCGGGCAAGGCTGGGTACTCTGCCAGGTAACCAACTTGATTATTAACTAACCCACGACACGAGCGGGTTACATTTAATACTCATGTTGGAGTATATACATCTAATATATAAACATGAAATTCAGTGTGTGTCTGTCTGTTTGTCTGTATAATATAATAGTATGTATGTATGTATGTATGTATGTATGTATGTATGTATGTATGTATGTTAGCTATATAATCTATCTAAATGTGGTCGGATCGAGCTGAAACTTGGAGCGGGTACTCAGTGTGGTACTCTGTGTCTTTCATGGGTCTTTTTTTTTCTTTTCTTTTTTTTCCGAGCAACGCCGGGTACTCTGCTAGTATTAAATAAGGCAATAATTTTCTACTTGTAATTTCGGGTATCTTTTCATAGGTTCTTATGTGTCCTTGTTTATTGGTACCGAATTTTTGTTTTTATTTATTTGAATAATTTCGAAGAATATAAACGCATTATCTCCCTTTTATTTAATGTAAGTATAATGTAAAATGAAAATGTTATGTAAAAATAATTTCTCATTTCTAGTTATTTTCCTTAAAAAGAAACAAAACATGTAAAAAGCTTTGAGAAAAATCAAAAACAATTACTATAATTTAAGAAACCATAGAAAACATTAATAAACCAAGAAATCAAGATATAATATTTTTTTATACGAATTTTTCATAGTCAGTTGGAAGCCAACAATTTAGGGGACTCAACGCTATGTTGGTTGGAGTACCGCCAGATGACTGGTTGTCACTGTCTTATCCAGGCCCCTTATCCACTGAAAGAAAAAGAGAAAACAAAGATGGTATTGAGATTTATCATGTAAAAAGCACAAAATCCTTCATATTTCCTGTTTGTCCTAGTAACGAATTTTCCGGTAACGAGATAGCCGGTAGCAAAGTCTCCGGGAGCGAAATGTCCAGTAGCAAGGTCTCTGGTTACCCCTGTAGCCACCCCCTAAATCCGCTACTGTCACAGGTCTTGTGAGTTTATTTCCTGAAATTATGGCTTATTATATTTCTGACAGAAATTATACCAAATCTAATTGATACTTTAAGGACTTCCGTAAAATTTTATATATTTTTTTATGAACAATATATTCCACATGTACAGAGTGCACACCTGTGGGAGTGTTCCACCTTACAATACAGTAGGATTGAACCGAAGGATATTTTTCAAAGATAATTTCCTCCCCTTTGACTGGTAGCTTGTCTGTTCATCATGGCACTAACGGTTAGTGCATGGATTAGTGACTAACCCATGCACCTTACAGTAAGGAATGACTTCACAAGTTGGCAGCCCTCATTGATATCAATTGTATAAGATTTTACAGAAATATATACTAATGCAGTTAGGTTATGTATGAACTTTGATGCCCTGGAGGAGATGGTTATGGCAATATCACGATACCTTGTCCAGACTTAACTCATTTGTTATTTGATTTCCATTGATAGTAATATTGATGTGTAAAATTTGTAAGGCATTAGGTGACTCAGGCTTACAGGCAAAATTTGAATCAACAATAGACTTATATTCTGAAAGAATATTGATAAAAAGTCTTCTGTTGTATTCATTCTTTGTTCTGTATAATTCAGCCTGATATAATAGTGTGTTGAGCATAAACACATTTGTTTAGCTCTTCACCACTACTGAGTTCCTACCATCTCAATCGTGATGAAAATATAGCTGTAGCATATAAAATTATCAGTCATTATTAATCTTCAATTAATAAAGTATTTCAATTTACCATGCATACATGCATGTGTTGGCTTTCTTCACCTCCTGGTGGCTTGCTAGGCTGCATACTCTCTAGTAACTTTCTGGACAACTTCAGTCAAAGCTTTCGGGGTCTACCTCTGAAAGCTCTATCAATTATAGGCTATTTTTAGATCTCTAACTTTTCAATCCTCTCAGTGTCGCCAAACTACCTCATTTGATCTCACTTAATCACCTGACTAATACTCAACATTCTCTCCCTCAGTTCCGCTGTGATCCCTAGTTTGTCTAGTGATGCACTATACATTCATCTAATCTTCATCTCCATCTGCCTTGTCTCCTAAAACATTGTCCTTTATCACTGTCCGTGTTTTCATAGCATATAACGTTACACTCCTCACCATTGGCGGCTCATACTTAACATTGCAAGGCTATGGCCCCCCTCTAGTCTGCCCAAGACACCCACTGGCAGTCATGTTGTACATCTGACAGTAACTAACATATATGTAATTATATTATAATATAATATAATGGAGTGACAATATGGTCCAAGAAATTCAAATAAAGTGAGATATGAAAAACAAACAGGAGGAATCCTATAAAAAGAAATGAAGGAGTTCTGCAAAATCAAACTATACTGCAATGAAGTTTTCAATGAAACTAACGACGAAAATTAAGGAATTATAGGACGTTCAAGAAAATTAGATGTCTTCCTGATGGTATGCGAACAAGAAGTCAAGACATATATTCCATTAAATAAAGTAAAAACATAAACAAAACTTGTTTAATGGAATGTGAAAAATCTATAAAGAAAAGTGATGAAGCATGGTAGAGGAATGAAAAAAAGCAAGAAGTGGAATACCACAGGGATCAGTTTTGGCACCAATAATGTTTTTATTATATGTAAATGACATTACAATAGAAGTAAGCAGTTACGTGAGTCTGTTTGCGGGTTGTGTAAAATTACTAAGAAAGATGAATTAGCTCAAGGGTTGCAAAGAGTTAAAGAATAACATCAACAAGAAATATGAATGGAGTAAGACATGGGAAGTGGAATTTAATGAAATAAATGTATTAGAAATGTGAAAAAGTTAAATGACTTACACGGACATATAAGTTAGGACAAAATAGTACATGAATAGAAAAAGAATAGAAAGATTCGAAGTGACAATACAGTTCAATACCTGAGAAACATATAGCTAAAATATTTGGTGACACATACATGATGCTAAAAAATTTAAGGATGGCTTTTCATTTCCTAGATAAAGATATGATTAGAGAAATTATAACTACAATGATAAGACCAATACTAGAGTATGCAGAAGTGATATGGTTTTTTTTTACAAGAAAAATATGTGTATTGGAATTAGAAAGAGTACAGTGACTAGGAACTAAGATAGTACAAGAATTGAGAGGCCTAACATAATAGGAAAAATTAAAAGAAATGCAGCTAATAACACTAAAAGAAAGAGAAAAAAATTAATTACAATATATAAGTTGATGAACAGCCTGGAGAAACCTGGTATAAGAGAATTATAATTAAAAAGAGACGAGACTACATATTGAAGGGGCCACAAAAAAAGAAAGATTGCAAAAAGGAACTTGCTTGAACGACAAAAAAGTACAGCTATCCCTAGCAAAGTATATATACTTGGAATGGACTCAAAGAAGAGGTGATAATGGTAAAGAATGTACAGGGTGGTCCAAAAGTCTTGTCACCCCCTATAAATTGTTTTAGCTTTCATTATTTGTAGGCTATTATGCTATATAAGAGTTATCGATACCTAAATTTGCAATACTTTTTGTTAAGTAAAAATTTCTGTATAACTAATGGTTTTAAAGTTATTATAGGAATACAAACTAACATTCATGAGATTCCGAGGCGTGAAAATTTTCATGAAATTTTGACATAAATCATATATATTTTGAAATAACTCAAAATGTATGAGGTTTACGTAGAAAAACATATAGAATATAAAAGAAAGAGCAGGAGACGTCTGTTTTATTGTTGTCATTACTTTTTGGTAAAGGAAGAAAAGGCATTCGGATCACCCTGTACAACAACTGAAGGAAAAACTGGAATTTATAAATACGGAGACAGGACCACATGACTGCAGCTCAGATCCTGTATACTATAACTAGGTAAATACACACGCAAAAAATAATGAATGGAAACTAAGATATAAGAAAGATATTAGATACAGTTACCCAAAGCGAAGAACATTAAAATATATAAAGTAAGTAAGTTATGTAGCGCTTCCAAAATGATGTGAGTAGTGTAAAAAGAATACCTAAGTAATACATTGTACATATTTCAGTCTTGTTCCAAAAATTTGAGGTGAACAAACATATGATTGAGTTTTTTTGGTATTTGCAGTGTCAGGCCCTGGTGTATGCCTGTGCAGGATGGAAGATAGAGACCGTGGAAAGTCTTGGGAACCGGTACACAGGTTACCACTCCATTCAGAAGGCTCTGCATGGCTTCTATGGCACCCAATGTGGCTTTTGTTCTCCTGGTATGATCATGACCATGTATGGGTAAGTGTAATTATTAAGACCCTTCTTGAGATTATTGATTATTATTATCTTAAGAAGATGGAAAAAGCAGAATAAATCTTCACTTTCTCCTTTGCACACACACAAACCTTACACAAAATAGTTGTCACTCTTCTTCATTGTTTCTCTTTTACTAAACTGTTTTGAAACACTGATAAATATATGTAGAGAATCAAGGTAGCCATTAGCTGGCTGTGCCTGGGGATCAAACCCTTGACAAAACACTCAGCATACCAACACTTTACCAATCGGATCATAATGATCACCAAGGTCCAAGCAGAGTTTAGCCAACGTTTACTGTCTCTCCTTTTTTAGATATTTTTTTGTGTTTCGACATTTCTAGGTTTTCCCTTTTCTAGTGGTAGCATTCTCCTTGGGGTCATGATAGGAGATAACCCGTATTACCGGCACATACTACCGTACATCCTTCAATGGCGATCCCACTTATGCCACCACTATAATGTAAGTGAATAAGGTAGCCATGAGGAGGTTATACCGAGGGATTAAACCCCTGACAGTACACTCAGCTTACTGACGCCTTACTAATCAGACCATAATTACCACCAGGGCTTGCTTTGGACATTTAAAATTTGTAGCCAACTTTGTAGGCAAATTAGAAAAACTGTTGCCAAATTTTTCAAAAAAATACAGAATACAATATACTGTCGCCAAGAACATTCGCCGATGAGATATACTTATTGCCATTGATTATAATTTGTCGAATATGGCGAAAATGGCGAGCGCCAGCGCGCCATTTTTTACAGGTGACTAGTCTACCTTAAGGTTGTGGCTTAAGCCTTGCCTGTTAATCCTTTAACATTATTCATTTTTTTAGCTCGTCTGTTTGAATTTTACTGTATACTTGACCAGCTAAACTACTAGATCTCACTATTATTACTGCATACTGTAATTGTTACGTTTCATTAGTGTATTCTTCCTCTGTAGCATGAGACATAAGATTCTTTCCTTTAGCAACATCCACACCAATACTGTTCATGTGATATGTATTCTTATTTACCAGTGTTCTTTATTTCCGACAACTTATTGTAATTGGTTGAATCTCGTAATAATGCAAGTTAAAATAATTCACTTGTACCACTGCCATTGCATAAGGTATTATATAATCATTCTGCATTTCATGTATTAGTTCCATTGAAGGGAAGTGCCCCGGGGTGGTGCAGTTTGCATGATTGGTATACCCTATGGATCTGAAATCATAGTATGTTATTTTTATGTTTATTTATCACTTCATGTGAATTTCATGAAATTTGGCTGACAACTATGGGTAACTTGAAAAAAAAAAAAAAAGTCTCACAGCCTTTGTTTATCACTCTATTGATTTGAAGAAAAAAAATACCATAGAATCGTTGTATGTACGTCTACAACTTCGAAAGATCAAATTTATGTTTTTCGGCGTGGTAAAATAATAAAAAAAATTAAATTAAAAATCACACCTTTCACTTCGTATGTCCGTTATTTTTCAAAAAATGTTCAAAAGTACTCCCATATAAAAATAGACCGTTTTTTGTATTTTTTATTGATGCTAATCAATAGATAATCAGATTTACAGTAAAGTCTGTGAGGCTTTTCAAAACCGGAAAATACACTTTTCGATATAACGGCTGTCAAAGATTTTTTTCCATGTCCTCTGTGTCTTGCCACTTGTTTTTTATTGATTGGCACAAAATCTTCATATATCATTGCTTATACCTTTTACTTTGCAGAGAACTGGAATAGGTATCTGGTCCCCACTTCAAAAATATATTAGTCACTCAATGATGAGAGTGTCAGAAGGCGCCACCTTCCTCTTTGTTACCAGATTTATTCTTAGAATTCTCTTGCTTGATATTCTTGGTCCTTCTCCTTAGCTTTCCTTTTCTTGGCCCTTGTTGTTGCATTGCGGCTTCTTTCTTGGTCTTTCCATTTATGGTACTTCGTCAAAGTTGCATCAGAGCCTGTAATATTTGTTGCTTTGTATCCATAGTTATGTTCTAAGGCTGTTTGCCTGACTAGAAACCTGACCCTGAAAAGACCATGAAATTTTAGCTTAGGGCACTTTTTCCACACCTTCGAGTGCAAGGACTCCTTAGGATTTGAGGTAGCTCCCTTCAGACACCTCTTGGAGTGAATTGAATCAGTGACCACCGCCAGCCACACGCTCGCTCACACACACAGCAGAGACAGGAGGGATGCCAAGTGGCAAAATTTGGAAAAAGAAAATAACAAAGCGTGATTTATGCAATTAATACCAGTGTCACCTTCATACCACGTGTGAAGCAATGACGCAACACCGCGGGACATTTAAATCTTGCTCTGGTAATACTGGTTTTTAAATTTTGCGTAAAAAAATGTCTCTACCTGAAATTTCACATCCTTCCTCACAAACTAAGCGCAAAAAAGTAATGTTCTTGTGTCCCAAAATATTCGTTAAAAAATATACCCGGATACTTCCCTGAAACAAGCAACATAATAGGAGACAAAAACTAAAAGCCCACATTATAAACAATACTTATTAGATTCATGTTTTTAGGAAATGTCTTCATTTTTTTATGTAGCCTTTCATCTGATTTGATAACTTAAGACCTTTATATATACTCATACTTATTCCAGCCAGACAAAAGGATCAGGACCGCTCACCTCTGCCAAGGTCGAGGCATCTCTGGACGGTAACATTTGTCGCTGCACTGGCTACCGACCCATCCTGGATGCCTTCAAATCCATGACAGTGGATGCAGACCCTACCCTTAAGAATAGACTTGCAGACATCGAGGTGTGTGCACTTGCATGTACTTATTTATGCAGACACCAGTAATGATATTCTCATATTTATTTACAAAAATATAGACCACCTTATGGCAGTTGTAAAATGAGAAAAACATATGTCTTATCCTATTTAGGAGGCATACAATGGAGTCTGTGAGAAGAATGGCACTAATAGGTGTGGTGGCTGTAAGGGAAGAGAAAACGGTGGATGTAAGAAGGACACAAGTACCCCATCTTTTGGCAGTCCCGGGGAACTCCAGTTGTCCATTGGCTCTGTCCGCTGGTTCCGACCAACCAAGATAAGTGTGAGTGTCTTGGAGACATCCTTTTGTCCTATGTGTCATGCAATTGGAAATTTTAAAATATGCTTCAGCCTCTGTGTGATGCAAATTCAGTAGGTTGGTTTGCTACCACTACAGTAGGAGATGGATACTTTAACTATTTTAAATGATGACTTCTTATATTGTCAGTATTTGGAAGAAAATGTTATTGTAGTGAAACCATAATTTTATTCTATTTATTATTCTAATGAAGATTGGGTGGTTGAAGACAATCTTGATTATGTACAAATAGGCAAGTTAATAAGAATCATTGTCTCAGGAACTTTAAGGAATTAAGAAAATTAAGTAAACAGGCTGCTCTTAATGTTAAATTATGAAAGAATAATTGTTGACTATGTTCTTTAATGTCATGTCAAATATCCAGATACATTGTGTAAGTTTATCAAATTTGTGTTGTGTTATGTAAGTTGGCAAGAAATTTATAGTTTCAATATCCCAAGTTTCTTACAAAAGCCGTTGATTTCAGGATATGTACAATATTCTGAAGACCATTGGTGAAGAGGAGAAATACCGGATCGTTGTTGGCAACACTGGTCAAGGTAGTGCTGAAAAAAGACTATTAACCAGTTTTTATATCTATCTATCTATCTATCTATCTTATGCTTCTTCCTTGGAGCTATACCCCAACTCTCATGGGATGCCACAGCAGAAGAGTTTTCGCTTATTCCTGTCCTTACATTTTTTTCTTCCATACTATAATCCTTTTAATATCCTTCCTCTCTCTCCTTTCTTTCACGTACTATTGCACTGTCCTCTCAGTTTTATTTGGGGTCGTTCTCTTACATCTATCGCCTCTATCTTCCTCACGTACACTCTGTCATTTCATCCCCTGGCATTCTTTCTATGTGGCCAAACCCTTTTAGGTTTCTGAATTTGCCTTTCAACCACTCTACATTCCATTCCTACACCTTTACTACACATACCATGTTTGTCAAACATTTTCATTACTTTCACTATCTATTCTCCTTTCCCAACAGATTTTTTTTTCAGGTAACTCATTTCTGCTGCCTGTTATTCTTGATCTTTGACTTTCATTCAGCACTCAGTTCTCACTTGCATTAATGATTGTCG
>JAXIVD010011397.1:0-2500 GCA_036785275.1 Cancer borealis
ATAAAGGAAGGGAATGAGAGGGAAGGCGATGAAAGGTTAGGGGAGAGGAGGAAGGCAGTGGATGGAAGTAGAGATGGGGGAGGAGTGAAAGGATGATGGAGATGACTGGTGGGAAAGGATAAAGGGGTGGAAGAGGGTGGAGAATGAGGCTTGGAAAGGGTTGTAGTAGTAGTAGTAGTAGTAGTAGTAGTAGTGGTAGTTGTAGTAGTGGTAGTAGTTTTTGTTAAGACATAAGACGTTTTCTAGAATGTGATTATGGAAAAAAATGTGGCTTCTCGAATTTTAATGAATTTTTTTTCTTTTCTGATTTTTTTTATGATCATTAGATTATACTTTAGTTTCGTTTGGTTTTCTTTTCTTAAGGATGCTTCCATTTCTTGTTTAATTTTGATATTTTTCCAATCTTATCTTTTAATCATTCATATATGTTCTACTTTCAATTTTCTTGATCGATGTTGTCATCATCATTATCATCTCTATATTATTTTCTGTTCCTCCTACTCCTCCTCCTCTTCGTTCTGCTCTTTCCTCAAATTCTCTTCCTCTTCCTTCTTCTTCTCCTTCGTCTTCGTCTTCTTTCTTTCCTTCCTTTATATCAGCTCCTAATTTCCTCCTGCCGCCCCTTGGAGACGCAATCACCACCTTCTCCAACACTCGCCAATTACTGTGGGTCTCCAAGGTCGCTTTTCTGGCCTTTATCTCCGCCTCGTGAAAAATAAAGGAGAAATACCTGTGGCGTTATTATATACACAGACACGTAATGAAAATGTCCTTCAGATAGGAAAGCAGTTACGTCTATTAGTCTTCTGTATTCTTTTTCTGTTCGTTCAATGTTTATTTTTCTCGATTTCGTTACAACTTGCAATTATTGTTTGGAATTGGATCATGTCATTTAGTTTTGTTTTTTCATTCATTGTTTTATGCAATTTCTCTTTCTGTTTATCGTTTTCTTTATTTGTCAATGTTGTGTATTATTGTGTTTCCAATTTTTTTTTTGAGATAATGTAATAAATGTGGTAATAAATCAAGGACATGAAGGAAACAAAAATAACATTATCTAATAAATGGTATCAATTCGTATGAACAATAAATGCCTTAGATCGCCTGAAGTAATAATATTTATGTATAAATTGATACATTAATATTAACCACAACGAACTAAAACTTTCCTCACTTGAGACCATATAAGGCACCTTTCAAAACTAATGAAAGAAAAGAGTGATTGGTAATAAGAAGAAGAAAAAAAAAGGTTAAAGGAGGAAGATAGTAAGGGTTTTGGGGAGCTAAAACACAAGCTTGGGGAGGGTCAAGGGTGATCCTGTGTGCTCAGCGGGGACGTGCAAGGTAGAGAGGGAAGGTGAGGCAGGGTGAGGTAGAGAGATAATGGGAGGAGGGAAGGGGAGGCACATGGGAGAGGTAGGAAGGGAGGGAGTGGGGGAAGTGAGACAGTATTGGGTTGGTGTAAATTTTCAAGCGGATTATCCAGAGAGAGAGAGAGAGAGAGAGAGAGAGAGAGAGAGAGAGAGAGAGAGAGAGAGAGAGAGAGAGAGAGAGAGAGAGAGAGAGAGAGAGAGAGAGAGAGACGTTAGACAAAAGAGTACATCCATCATAAACATCATCATAGTCTCACACACACAAAAAAAAAAAAAAACATTACCCACCTGCTCTGTAATGTCACGAAAGAGAAACACACAAGAAAAAAATGAATAAAGTGAAAGTAAAAAAAACATGCAAGGAACGTAAGGTGAGGAGAAGGAGTAAAGGGGAGGTGGTTTAGCGTGTCTGTCACCCATGGGCATTATGCTACTACTCCTCCTCCGACCTCATCATCTTGGAGGCGAAATTACACGGCGGAGGCGGCGAGGGAGACAGCGGATCCTCGTCACCTCCTCCCACGCTGAGACAAATGAGGCGCAGTCATGAAAGAGCTTCAAGAGGAGGGCGGAGGAAAGGGTGAAGAGGTAGATGACGAGGAGGATGTGAGACAGATAGATAGAGAGAGTGTGAGAGAGGGAAAAAAGATAGTTTGGTAGTAATGATGACCGTGTACAATTATAGGAATGGTTATACAAAATTAATACTATGAACATAACATACTGTACTGTGGTTAGGGTGTTATAATGGTGACTTGTTATTTAATTACTGGTGATGACAATTGATGAAGTGGGTTTGGCATTAATTTATTTGGTGGATAAATAATTGATTCTGCAACCAGCTGCTATTGTTACTTTCAGAGGGATTATTTATGTTGTATTTTAATGGACTTTTACTTACCTATGTATATCATAACTACATAGTCAATGCAGAGGTACTACATATTTATCTATTATAATTATTTTTAAAGGAGTTTATATAAAAATGGTTATTGTTGAAGTAAAAATAATAGTAATAGGTTTGGATTATATTATTATCACACGGAGCAGGAAAATTTATAAACACTGTGGAATATATGAATGTTCAGTGTAGTAAGAAGGAGTTAGCAGTGCTTGGGGCAACTCTC
>JAXIVD010011397.1:7500-11436 GCA_036785275.1 Cancer borealis
GAAAATGATGCAGACAGAAAGCATTGTTTTCTTTCGCTTCATCTTCCTTGCTTCACAATATCTGTCATTGGTATTTTTCTTTCCGTCATATAGAAACATGACTAACAAACATAGCCATCAAAGTCTTCCTCCTACTCCTCCTGTTTCTTCTCCTCCTCCTCCTGTTTCTCCTCCTCCTCCTCCTCCTCCTCCTCCTCTTCCTCTTCCTCCTCTTCCTCCTCTTCCTCCTCCTCCTCCTCCCCCTCCTCATCCCTCTCATGCTCTTCGTTCTCCTCTACCTCCTCCTCCTCTTACTCGTCACTCTTCTTTCTCCCCCACACTTACGTATGAAAATTCGGCGCAGCTCTGATCACAATAAGCAAGTATTGATCCAGCTGTCAATAGTCATGGATGATTGAGTCCTGTATGACATCTCCTGTCACTAGTATCCTTCAGGTGATCCTTCCAGTTGTTTTACTCTACTTTTTATGTTTGCAACCAGGAATGAAAAGGAGTGTGTGTGTGTGTGTGTGTGTGTGTGTGTGTGTGTGTGTGTGTGTGTGTGTGTGTGTGTGTGTGTGTGTGTGTAAAATGATGCAGATTGCGTGATGGGCCAGTATGTCAGACTGAACAGAGACTGACAGGGTAGAAAGGGAGTGAGTCAAGCCTAGTCAAGGAGGAGAGAAGGCGTGGCTTAGATTACTGTGCTTTCTCTCCCTTGAGTTAGGAAATGTTTTGCGGAAAAAATCTGCCAGCAAGGAGAAAGAAAGAAAGGAAGGAAGAAGAAATATATTGCAAGGGACAGTCCGCTAAATTGCCCACTAATGCATACTAATGATATAAGATAAAGAAAATATCTTATCTTAAACGTAAATTTTGTGGAAGTAAAGAAATAAGCAAGTTTTTCCCTATCAAATGTATTTTTTATTCACGGGTTAAATGTAAGGGAGCGACGAAACACGAGATAAAGTGATGCAAAGGAAGGAAAAAGCGATGAAGTCAGGAAGAACGAGAAGCCCAGCAACCAGGAAGAGGGTGGAAACTCTGCATAATTGTATATTTACTCTAATGACCTCAGAATAGTGTGTCGCAGGAGGAATGTGTGTGTGTGTGTGTGTGTGTGTGTGTGTGTGTGTGTGTGTGTGTGTGTGTGTGTGTGTGTGTGTGTGTGTGTGTGTGTGTGTTTGTTTACCCTCAACCCTCCTCCTCCTCACCTTACTTCCCACCACAACCCCAGACCACCTCTTCCTCTCCCCTCTTTCCTCCGCACTACCCTCCTTCCCTCCCCACCCTTATCACTCCTCTCCCCAACTCTTGACTCCCGCAGTGCCCTCCTTCCTCCCTTCAAGGTCGCCCAACCTGCACATTTGGCACTCATTCCTCTGCTCCCTCATGCATGCCCGTCACATTGGCTCTCTGACGCAATTCATCCATAAAAAATAGTGCCAAGAATCGATAATTTTGAATCTCATTGACATTTTATTTTTTTTATAAATTAGTAAATCACTGTATAAAAAAATCAAGTCTCAGTAAATATTTTGACTTCATCCTGTTTGTTTTTGTTTTGTCACCTTATCAAAGTACGCATCTACTCTAGTGCTCCACTCCACTGGTGAAGAAGTATTTAGTGTTTACATAATATACATCCATTGTTTGGTTTACGGTCATAGTGTGTGTTCGCAATACTATTTTTACGAGGTTAGATCAAAGGGAAAAGTATCAGAAAGACGTTAAAGATTAGCCGTATATATCAAGGCTGTTGGCGCTTCTATTCCTGGTAGAATTATGTTTATTTTCCTTTTTTTCCCTCTCTCTGTCTCTCTTCTCTCTCTGTCTCTTTCTCTCTCTCTCTCTCTCTCTCTCTCTCTCTCTCTCTCTCTCTCTCTCTCTCTCTCTCTCTCTCTCTCTCTCTCTCTCTCTCTCTCTCTCTTTCTCTCTTTCTCTCTTTCTCTCTCTCTTTCTCTCTCCTCTCAGCAGTGTGAGGGCTTGTGGTGCTTCAAGGTGGCAGGTGTTGCTAAACTCCACTCAGCCGCTCACTCGCCTCCCGCCTCCCTGCATGCAAAAGTGACCGCTATTAGTGGTGCTTTAAAATTCACCAACCCTCCATTACCTCGTTTAAAGGGAACCACTGCCTGGCCTCCCACCCCCACGACACCCCTTGCCCGACCTGCCTCAATCGTCGCGTGAGGTGGTCTGGAGAGTACGCAACCTCGCTACTTCAGAGTAAAGGAGTAATAAAAAGTTATCAGTATATGTGTAAAAGTTCTTATCTTGCCTCTTTCGGTATGTTGATATGCACCTTAAAGAAGTGAGGGAAGGAGAGGCATCTGAGAGTAGTGCAGCTTGGCGAGTAAATAAAACTTAAGTGGGGCCCTATACTTATAGTTGACCAGGAACTAATAACAGTATTTATTACACTAATAACGCCAGGAACGGTAGCAACAACATCAGCGTTTAGACTTGTAACCACTGCTGCTTCAGTTACCCCTACTACTACTACTATTACTACTACTACTACTACTATTACTACTACTACTACTACTACTACTACTACTACTACTACTACTACTACTACTACTACTACTACTACTACTACTACTACTACTACTACTGGAAACTAATTCACCCTTGTTCCCGTCCTATGTGATGTGAACACTGGATGAGCACAGTTATCCTTGTCCATTGTATCCTTCTGTATTCATACGTTCCAGGCTGCACTTGTTCATTGAGTGTGAGCAGCTTCAAGTAAGAATTCTTGGTAGCGGCGGGCCATGAGATCGAAGATTCTTTGTCCCTGAAACTAGCAGGCTCTGGTACTAACTACTTTTACTATTACTTCTTCTTCTTCTCCTTCTCCTTCTCATCCTCCTCCTCCTCATCATCATCATCAATCATTCCCAACCACCAAGGAGAATGTGCTTAAGGTCACGAGTCCCTGCTATCTATCACGAGAGCACAATAGTAATAGAGAGCATCGGACTCCCTTCCTTCTCGTCTCAGGTAGTAAGTACTTTGAGGAAAAATTGCACCTTACGTCATTTAGGGCGAATCCTCCGATATCTTCCAAGCTTACTGAGTCCCGGGAGGAATCTTTGATATCGACAGTTGGTGAGGTGTGATGGAGCTCCTTCCTTCCTTCCTTCCTTCATTAATTCCTTCCTTCGTTCCTGCTTTCCTTCCTTTCTTCCTTCCTTCCTGTCTTTCTTTCTTTCTTTCTTCTTTCCTTCCTTTTTTCATTAATTCTCTTCTTCCTTCCTTTAAACCATCCATCCTTCCTTCCTTCCTTCGAAGCAACCATCCAACCATCCATCCATCCTTCATTTTCACCTTCCGTCTTTCCCACCTTCAGTAAAACCCTTCCATCTTCCTCGCTCGCCTACCTTCCCTTCCCACTCACGGAACCTCTTCAACGCACCATCGTCAACTCGAGTATTAAAAAGAGCCTGTGTGAGTGAGGTGGGAGGCAGGCGGTCGTGAGGGGCTCATGACGGCAAGGGAGCGGCATTATCCCCTTGACGTGCTCGCTTCATAGGTATTGTGTAGCTATAAATGGGCCTTTGTGAGAAGCGTAACAATGCACATAAAAATATGAAGAGAAGGTAAGGAAGGAAAGAGGAGATGGTTGCAAAGGAGAAGGTGAAAGAGGAGAAATAGAAGGAGGAGGTGGAGGAAAAAAGAGAAAGAGGAGAGGAAAGAAGTGGAAAAGGTAGAGGTAGTGATGGTGGAAAATATAGACGTAAATAAGGATATAGAATGAACTGACAAAAAAATAATCTGAAAATATACTCAATTCAAATTTCTATAAACTCATATTATTGGAAAGTCATTGGTATGTAATTTCAACTATCATTTTAACCTTTTTTATTTTTTTAAAATTAGGTTGCTACAAGAATAATTCACACAAAGCCAATGCAATAAAAATAAAACATTTTTTATAATGACTAAATTAATCAAATC
>JAXIVD010011398.1:0-7500 GCA_036785275.1 Cancer borealis
GTTAGTATGTTTGTTAGTTACTGTGAATCGTTGACTTACTTCCTCCCTTTCGTCCTTCCTTCCTTCCTTCCTTCCTGTCTTTCTTATATTTTCTTCCTCCACTTTTACCTCTTCCTCTTCCTTATTTTCCTCCTCCCCCTCCTCCTCCTCCTCTTCTTCTTCTCCTAACTTGATGGTTGTTCTTATCTCTGTTTTGTTCGTTTCGTTTTGTTTTTCTTCTTTTAGATTTATCTGATTTTGTTCCTACTTTCCTGTTATTATTTTTATCTCTCTGTTTTCTTTCTATTCATCTTTTCCGTTCTCTTGTTTTTGTTCGTTCTTGCTATATTCTTCATTTTCTTTACTCTCTTTTCTTCCTCCTCCTCCTCCTCCTCCTCCTCCTTCTCCTCCTCCTCTTCCTCCTCCCTTACAATGTTGAGGCACGGGACCGAACAAGAGCCGTGCCGAACTTATTAGCGCACGACCGAATGTATTGCTCGTGCCGAAAGAGAGGAGCGAGGGAGATTTATTGCTCTGTGTGGGAGGAGAACATGGGAGACGAACAGAGCGGATATGATGGAAGAGGAGGAAGAGGAGGAGGAGGGAGGAGGAGGAGGGAGAAGGAGGAGGGTGAGGAGGAGGAGGGTGAGAGGAGGAGGAGGATGGTGAAAGGTAATGAGTATGAGAGAGAGAGATAAAGAAAAGTATATATAGGTAGGACAAATCTTATG
This sequence comes from Cancer borealis, assembly GCA_036785275.1. Classification (NCBI taxonomy): domain Eukaryota; kingdom Metazoa; phylum Arthropoda; class Malacostraca; order Decapoda; family Cancridae; genus Cancer; species Cancer borealis. The sequence continues at coordinate 711 of JAXIVD010011398.1, forward strand.
AGGCAACTAATATAATAAAACTTATATATAAAAAAGAACTACAATAATAATACTTCATGAAATATAAAACTACTTATTGAAGGGAAATGGTAGTATATTTATTTTACTGATCAATGTTTCTGTTGTAAAAAAAAAAAAAAAAAATCTATCCTGAATTAGTCATACAATATTTCAACTTCCTCCATCTACCTGACCTGACCTGACCTGACCTGACCTGACCTGACCTCACCTCACCTCACCTCACCTCACCTCACCTCACCTCACCTCATCTAATCCACCTTCTGACCCCCACTGGACCTTTCGTGGCGGCGTTGCGTGGAGGTAGATGGACTCGTTGATAGAATTTATTGATGTGATTGAGCATAAAAACGACTAACACGGCTGTGTGTCGCCGCCTCCCCCCTGCAGACAACATCTGTGGGGGGAGGGAATTCATCTACTCTTCCGGTGGTGGTGGTGGGTCTGAATATACCTACAGTTTGATGTGTGGCTAAATGTGGCGATTGAGAGAGATAGAGATAAAGAGAGAGAAAAAAAAGAGAAAGAAAACTGCTATTGGGATAAGGGAAGGGTATGTGTGTGTGTGTGTGTGTGTGTGTGTGTGTGTGTGTGTGTGTGTGTGTGTGTGTGTGTGTGTGTGTGTGTGTGTGTGTGTGTGTGTGCAGCTTGAGGGAAATGAAGAATAATACAAAAATAAATAAGGAGATAGCATGCAGCGAATGACGGATAAGATAAACAAAAAAAAAAAGAAAAAAAAAAGAAGAGAAAAATACTAATGCATGGAGGAAGTATGGGAACAAGGGGAGGAAGGAAGGAAGGAAGGAGGGAAGGAAGGAAGGAAGGAAGGAAGGAAGGAAGGAAGGAAGGAAGGAAGAAGTAAAGAAAAAAAATTAGGAAACAAGAGAAATATGAGAAGACTGATGACGAGGAAGGTAAAAGAGAGGGAGCTGGGGATATTTTTTTCTCTTTAGCTTTTCTTCTCCTTTTTCTTTATTTTTAACATGTTGAGGTGAATGTGAGGTGAGTGTGAGTCATGTCATCACCACTCACCTGTGTTTTCTCTTACTTGGCGCAGATTATGGAAACAACAACCTCCTCCTCCTCTTCCTCCTCCTCCTCCTCTCCTTGTCCTCGTCTACTTCCTCTTTCTCTTCTTCCTTCTTCTAGTTATCATCCTTGTCCTCCTCTTCTTCCTATTATCTAAGAGAGAGGAGAAAAGCTACCTGTGTGTGTGTGTGTGTGTGTGTGTGTGTGTGTGTGTGTGTGTGTGTGTGTGTGTGTGTGTGTGTGTGTGTGTGTGTGTGTTAAGACAGTCACAAGTAGCTACACTGCTTACTATTAATGTCAAGAGTAACTAGTTTAATTTTCTCAAGATGTATAAATCCTTTGAATAGTTTAAGAATCTTTTCAACTTTACCATGTAGATGATGCTTAATATATAGTAAAAATAAAATAATCTTCTCACTCACGATTAGAATAGACTTGTAATCTTATTTTCCTCCAGTGCTGATGAACCTTGTAATTACTCTAATGTTCTTGCGAGGTGCAGAAGGTGTAATTAAGGAGTGTGTTTCAATTGACCGTATGGATAGCATGATACTGTAGAAAGAAATAGTGTTGATATGGTTTCTCCTTGCGCACTGCTATGAATATTTAAGATTACAGGCGACGGACGGTCAGCACATATTTTCTATCGCTTCGCTGGTATGATGTTTTTTTGGAATTATTTTAACTTTTGTTCTTTTTCTTTGTGTAGAAAGTTGATGTTGGCAATACGGTACTTCTCTATTTTTTTCTTTGTTTTGTTTTCTTCACGCATTTATAATCTTATGTTGAATAGTGAACTTGTATTTAACGGTAATTAAGTTAGTCAAAGGATGAAACGATGTAGGATTAAAAAAAAAAAAGGTAATGTAATTGAATCTCATTATTTTGATTCTATTAATACGAGAACTCATCATATTTTTCACCATTTTTTTTTTTCCTGTTACCTTCCAATGATGTTACATGGATTAAACTTTACCACAACAAAATAACACTCTACAAATCTAATACATTTCCTCCGTTTTAAGCTTTTCTGGTGGACACAGGTAACAAACGCTGCTGGTACTCCCTTGCTGATTCATTGGTTGGGATAATAATTTGTATCACCAATTCTTTGTGCATTTCTTCCAGTCTTCTATCGTGGTGGCGGCGGCGGCGGTGGTGGTGGTGGTGGTGGTGGTGGTGGTGGTGGTGGTGGTAGTGAAGTGAATGTAATATTATCCTTAAAGAACTGCTCACCGATAATCATTTGTTTTTGTTATTGTTAGCGAGGTAATGTAAGTCTATTATTATCTCTCATATCGACGATGTGATACCTTCGTTGATGATTGCTAAATGATTTGGAGAGAGAGAGAGAGAGAGAGAGAGAGAGAGAGAGAGAGAGAGAGAGAGAGAGAGAGAGAGAGAGAGAGAGAGAGAGAGAGAGAGAGAGAGAGAGAGAGAGAGAGAGAGAGAGAGAGAGAGAGAGAGAGAGAGAGAGAGAGAGAAGAGAGAGAGAGAGAGAGAGAGAGAGAGAGAGAGAGAGAGAGAGAGAGAGAGAGAGAGAGAGAGAGAGAGAGAGAGAATTCAAATTGTATACATTTAGGGGACGAAAACACACACACACACACACACACACACACACACACACACACACACCACACACACACACACACACACACACACACACAACCACCCTTTCCCTTCCTCCACATATATATCAAGGCAATGTGGCGGGGTTAAAAAAAAATATTGCAGCATCATCATCTTGGTTACGTTTGTAGTTTCCCATTTTTTCCTTTTATTCAGCGTGACTATGCATTCTATTACCTTCCTTGAGACCTTAGCCTTCCTGCCTCTCCTTGCTACACCTGTCTCCGTGTGTGTTATCTCTTCCACACACACACACACACACACACACACACACACACACACACACACACACACACACACACACACACACACACACACACACACACACACACACACACATTCCTTAGTTCTGGAGAAGATCTACAGTAAGGGTGAAGATGTGTAAGTCAGCTGAGGGTGGAAGGAACGCTATGTTAGAGTGGAAGAGTGACTGGTAGTGGTTGTAATGTGTGGTTATGGTGGTGGAGGGAAGGTGGATGGTTGGTATATAGCGGTAAGGGAAGAATGATTAACAATGGTAGTATGGTAGTGGTGGTGGAAGGGAAGGAAGGGGTGGAAAGGAAGGAAGGTGGATGGTAAGGGAAAAGTAATTTGCAGTCGGGGTAGAAGGAAGGGAGGAAAGGGAAGGAAGGGGATGAAAGGAGCCTAGAGTAAAGATGTGAGTGATTAGCAATGATAGGGAAGGAGAAGGAAGGGAGGGAAGGGAAGGAAGGGAAGTAAGGGAGGAAAAGGAAGGAAAGGGAAGGAAGGAGCGTGGAGTAAGGATGTGAGTGGGATGTTAGATGGGTGTAACTGAGGTTGTTATGGTGCAGCTACTCGTGCCAGAATACTTTTACAAGGCATACACACACACACACACACACACACACACACACACACACACACACACACACACACACACACACACACACACACACACACACACACACACACACACACACACACACACCTGCCGCTACACAGCTGCACAGATAAGCACGAAGAGGCAAAGTTACGGCACAGATATTTCACATCTTGAGGTCTGTTTTGCTTGGCTCTCTCTCACTTTTTCTTTCTCTCTCATTTTTTCTCTCTCTTTCTCGCTGTTTTTTTTTTATCTCTTGTACTTTTATTGCCTGTCATCCACTGGCGTTATTGTATGTATGTGTGTATGTGTATGTGTATGTGTGTATGTGTGTATGTGTTTAATTATGTTTGTTTAGCTATATATTTGCTGTTCTTTTCTTGCATTCCCCTTCTTCATACATTATAACATAATACTATTTTTTCTCCTTCTTCTTCTTCTTCTTCTTCTTCTTCTTCTTCTTCTTCTTCTTCTTCTTCTTCTTCTTTTTCTTCTTCTATTATTATCATCATCATCACCATCATCTCTTTCGACATGTGTTTCTTCTTCTTTCGTCATTTCTCCTTTGTGCATGGCTTGTTAATGTGGTCTCCTCCTCCTCCTCCTCCTCCTCCTCCTCCTCCTCCTCCTCCTCCTCCTCCACCTCCTCCTCCTCCTCTTCCTCCACGTCAAGCCTCGGGTCGCCTCATCAGGTCTGGCACAAACACACACATGATACAAAAAGAAAAAAAAAATAAAGGGAAAGAAAGAAATCTGCATCATGTCAACACTCTAAGTCGACAGTAAGGATCTGCATTGACAAGCTGTTTACACGGGTTAATTATGACTGCTTGATCTTGTTCTTGTTCTTGTTCTTAATCTTGTTTTTTATTTTTTTGACTTTTTTTTCTGGTTTTTGATAATTTTCTTTAATTCTTGACTTTTTCTTCTTGTTCCTGTTCTTATTTTTGTTCTTGTTCTTGTTCTTATCTATCTCTGTTCTTCTTCTCTTTTTTTTGCTCTTGCTCTTGTCTCTCTTGAACTCTTTTTAATCAGAGGAAAAGAAGGTACACTCATTATCATTATTATTTATACTCATTTATATGTAATACGTCAGTCAAGGAGAGAGAGGAGCGAGGGCAGAAAGAAACCGTGATGTTACGGGAGGAAGGAAGGAAGGAAGGAAGGAAGGAAGGAGGGAGAAGAAGAGGAGGAAGAGGAGGAGGAGGAGGAGGAGGAAAAAATCTTGTATAGTGGAGCAGCAATAGCAGATCGACTGTATTTTGTGTATTATCCTCAAGTGGGAAAGTTAGTGATACGTTCCCGTTGTTGATATAATACTCAGCGTCTCTTTAATTATCGTCTCTCATCTACAGGGTACACAACGCTGCCTCTAGCCAATGAACGATCAGGATATATGTCTCGCCAGCCAATAGGAGGGAAGGCGACAAGGAGCTGCAGCCAATGAGATCAAACACCCTTGAGCAGCTTGAACCAGTAAGAGGTGCAGGAAGACTCTCCACTAGCTGAAGAACCTTGTTTCAGACCGGTAAGAATAGGAGGGAAGGGCTGCTTCGGGAACCCTTGAATAAATAAACACAAATACTCAGCGAACGAAGTAAAAACTCAGATGAAATATTAAAAGATATATCCTGGTTTGTTTTGCTTCTTCTTGTGAGAGGGAGAGGCGAGAGGGAGGTGTAAGGTGTAAGTAGGTAGGTGTTAAGGGTGTTAAGGGCTCCTGGTGCTAATGAGATAAGGATATTCGCTTTGTAAGGCCGTGTTAGTCCCGGATCTTATTGGGGTCACGAGTCACATACACCTACAACATTTTATTCAGGGCAGATCAGGAAGGGTGCGGTGGGCTGGCTGGTGTACAGGGGAAGACCGCAACGCCGGGAGAAGGGTTCATAATGTACAGCCTTCCTTCCCTCAGAGATGCCAGAAGGGTTGGGGGTTGGGGGTTGGGGAGGGGAGAATACATAACACACACACACACACACACACACACACACACACACACACACACACACACACACACACACACACACACACACACACACACACACACACACACACACACACATACACACACATACACACAGACACATACACACACATACTTATACACACACACACACTTACACACACACACACACACACACACACACACACACACACACACACACACACACACACACACACACACACACACACACACACGTAGTACATACAGAAGGGAATAAGTCAGAGTACTAGCCTGGGATAAAATATAACCCCAACATTATATAAAAAAAAAAAATGTAATATATGGAAAAAAAAGTATGTTCGTGCAATGACTCTTAAACGTGTGTGCACCAACAGACTCAGCAGGAGCCTCTGAGCCGCCCGGGATCGGAATTTAGATATATATTCATGCTAAGACTCTCGCTTGATTGTACCTCTGCGGCGCTCTGGTGGCGACGAGGCTTGGCGTGGCGTGGTGTAGTGTGGTGTGGTGTGGTGTGGTGTGATGTGGTATGGTGTGGTGTGGTGTGGTGTGGTGTTGTGTGGTGTGGTGTGGTGGGGATGCGGTAGCCTATTGTGGTGGGGGATAGAGTGTAGATGATGCATTGCTTCTTCCTTTTCTCCCTTTCTTCTTCTTCTTCTTCTCTTCTCCTCATCCTCGTCGTCCTCCTCTTCCTCCTCTTCCAGCACCACACTTGAAGTACCGTTGTCAATGAGGAATGAGTAAAGGATGTGTTTATATATGTGTGTGTATGCAAACAGTTACCCTTGTTGCTTTCTAATAGTTTTTGTTGTCCTACAGAAGTTTGGAGAAACGTCGGATTTTTTATTTTATTTACAAATGTACAAATGAAAATATGCATTCCTTCTTTCTTTTTTTTTGACCGGAAGAAACTGTGCGCTGTTTGTCAAGGTAATTTTTTCCTTATACATTGGTAGTTCATTTACATATTTTACACATAATAATAGTGACACATCAAATATTTCCTATCGCCACATTGTCACCTTCATCCACCCGACGCAACAAAAATTCAGTCACATTCTCATCAGTGAAAATCTTTATTGGTCACACAGTGTACATAACATACTGTAGTGGTCGTTGTTTTGCCTTGCTGGAGGTGCGGTGGGGAGGGGAGGAGGGAGACAGTAGGTAGAAGAGAGGCATTGAAGGATAGTGCCAAGGAGAGGAGGGTTGTATACTGAACAATGCAGTGACCACTAGACACCACCAATAGCCTGGCTGATTGTGACTTAGCTGCCGTGCGTCACTGGCTCGAAGACACC
>JAXIVD010011399.1:2500-7500 GCA_036785275.1 Cancer borealis
TTTCGTGTACATATAACGTACACATCTATCCGTTCATGCGATAGAGAGAGAGAGAGAGAGAGAGAGAGAGAGAGAGAGAGAGAGAGAGAGAGAGAGAGAGAGAAGAGAGAGAGAGAGAGAGAGAGAGAGAGAGAGAGAGAATGATAAGTGGTGCAGGTGCAATACAGAATGAATAGGGTGCATTAGAGGGGAAGGGGGCACCACCACCACCACCACCACCACCACCACCACCACCACCACCACCAGTCCACATTTAATAGTTGCAATCATTAAAGTCAATATCTCATAAATCATTTTTATTTCCTTGCTTTTTTTCATTTTATCATCCATTTATAGCTATAATTTCTCTCCATTTTCTCTCACTCCTTCATCCACCTTCCATGCTTCCATTCCACCTTCTAGTCCACTTTTTTGTTGCCTTGTGGTGGTGGTGGAGGGAGGAGGAGGAGGAGGAGGAGGAGGAGGAGGAGGAGGAGGAGGAGGAGGGAAGAGGTTACAGGGTTTAACTTGTATTTGAGGAAGTGAGAAAGAGGAACAGGAGTGGAAGGAAGAAGAGGAAGAGGAGTGGAAGGAAGAAGAGGAAGAGGAGGGGAAGGAAGAAGAGGAAGAGGAGGAGAAGGAAGAAGAGGAAGAGGAGAGTAAGGAAGAAGAGGAAGAGGAGGAGAAGGAAGAAGAGGAAGAGAGGAGTAGATAGAATATTCGACTATTTCCCGTCCTTTTAGTGTTCATAGAATCCACATTATGTCCTCGGATGGAACTCAAAACTTTATCAACGTGGATTCGGGAAAAAGAAGAAGAATAGAGTGAGAAGAGAAAGTAGAATTAAAGGTTAAGCTTCTCATAATAGGATCAAGGTTGTAGAATGAACCACAACTTGGGGTCTCGTGTGTCTTTTTCTTGTGTGGTTGTGGTAGTTGTGTGGTTGGTGATGTTCTTCTTTTTGTTGTTATTATTATTATTATTATTATTATTGTTATTATTATTATTATTATTATCATCATCTCGTTATTTTTGTTGCTGTTATTTTTAGTATTGTTCGTATTTTTTTTGTTGCCTCTGTTATTGTTGTTGTTTTTATTGCTATTGTTATTTCTTGCTATTTTTAGTTGGTGTTGTTGTGTGTTGGATACGTATTTGTGTTCTGTCTATGTATCTATCTGTTTGTATGTCTGTCTGTCTGTCTGTCTTGCTGTCTGTCTGTATGCCCTTCTGTCTGTCTGTCTGTTTATCTATATAATCGACTTGTTTATTTATGTGCATCTCTGTGTGTGTGTGTGTGTGCTTGTATATTTGTATTTATTTATTCATATCTGCATTCATTCATTCATTCATTCATTCATTCATTTATTCATTCATTCATTCATTTGTTTATTTACATATTTATGTGTTAATCATTACTTAATTTATTTATTTGTTTATTCTTTGATTTATATTTTTATTTATTTATCTATTCATATGTATATTTATTTATTTGTTTATCTGTATGCTTGTTTATTTATATATATATATATATTTTTTTGTATCTTTTCTATTTATGTATTTATTTTATTTTATTTATTTATTTATTTATTTATTTATTTATTTATTTATTAGTACGGTTTGTTTTGTGCCTCATCTGGCTGGGGCCTTCTGTAGCGTTGTATGTTTTGGGGCGAGGTAAATATTGTAGGAAGGCAGGTAAATAACGTACGTGGACGTGTGTGAGTGGAGAGAGAGAGAGAGAGAGAGAGAGAGAGAGAGAGAGAGAGAGAGAGAGAGAGAGAGAGAGAGAGAGAGAGAGATTAGGAGATAAATAATACAAAGAGACAGACAGACAGGCAGGCAGGCAGGCAGGCAGGCAAGCAGAGAGAAGTGAAAGTTGATAATGCAAGACAGGGAAACAGACAGACAGACAAACACACAAAGGAGCATCCAACCACAACACATGTAATAAATCTAGTTAGAAAAAAAAATAGAGAAAATTGCAACAAATTCAAATTCCTAGACTAACATGATCTCAAAGAAAAAAAAAACATCAGTATAGAAAAGATATTTAGTATACATATATTATCTCTCTCTCTCTCTCTCTCTCTCTCTCTCCTCTCTCTCTCTCTCTCTCTCTCTCTCTCTCTCTCTCTCTCTCTCTCTCTCTCTCTCTCTCTCTCTCTCTGCAGTTTCTGAATCTCTTGTCCGCGTCACTAACGATCTCGCTTTGCAAAATAAATACTAGAGTTCGCAAAACTATTTACATTTCAAAGGAATATTACAAAAGTTACTCCGTACTCTATCACCGACTACTGGAGGGACGGAGGGAGGGAAGAAAGGAGTGGAGAGACGGAAAGGAGGTGGAGAGACGGAAGGAGAAAGGGAGAGGGGAGGGTAGGTAAAGCTTTCTTGGGAAGGGGAGTGTTATGAGAGAAGGAAAAAAGTTATGTTTTGCGATACACTTAAATAGAGAGAGAGAGAGAGAGAGAGAGAGAGAGAGAGAGAGAGAGAGAGAGAGAGAGAGAGAGAGAGAGAGAGAGAGAGAGAGAGAGAGAGAGAGAGAGAGAGAGAGAGAGAGAGAGAGAGAGTCTTCAGATCGGATTATTTTCTTTTCCTGAATCGCCCTAAACATCCCTCCTTTTCTCCTCTCCCTTTCCCTCTCCTTCCCCTCCCATTTTTTTCCCCTCTCCTCTCTTATTTCCACCCCTTTTCCTCCTCCCATCTCGCTCTCTTCCCCCTCCTCCCTTCCTCATTTTTACCACATCTTCCCTCTCCTCTTATTTCCTTTCTCTCCCTTCTCTCTGCTTTCTTTCCTCCATTCCCTCTTCTCCCTATCTTCTCTCACTGTTTCTCTCCTCTTTTCTGTTTCCCTCACATATTTTCTAAAGTATCCATCTCTCTCTCTCTCTCTCTCTCTCTCTCTCTCTCTCTCTCTCTCTCTCTCTCTCTCTCTCTCCTCTCTCTCTGTCTCTGTCTCTGTCTCTGTGTGTCTTTTTCTCTCTCATTCCCGATCTTAACTCCTTTTCATTTTAACTTTCGTCCTGTTTGTTTTTTTGTGTCATCTGATTTCTTTGTACCGTGTTCCTAATCCTCTTATCCTGAGCTTCATTGTCGTTTTATCTCTTCCTCTTCGTCCTCCTGACACAGCTACTTCTGTTCTTCCTCGTACTCGTCCTCATCTTCGGCTTCATCCTCTTGTTTTTCCTCCTCCATCTCTGACATTTTCTTATCCAGGTTATGTCGTTCTGATCCTATTAATATTGCTACTACTACTACTACTACTATTACTACCACCACCACCACCACCACCTATTTCCTCCTCTTCTTCTTCTTCTTCTTCTTCTTCCTCTGCTCCTCCTTTTCCTGTTTCATGTTCAGGATCTCGTTACCTCTAAGTGAAGCCTTCCTTTAAACTTTTTCAGGTAGAGTAATTAACCCTTGTAGTCACCCACAGTTTGGTTTCGAGAAGTCTGAAGGCCGCAGGTGTAGTATGACTGACCTAATTAAGTTACCTACGCTCCTGAGAATACTTTAATAAGCTAAAAGCGAGATCGTGAAACCACCTTCCATCTTATTTGATAATTAGCTTACTACTGGTGAAGTCCTGGGTAAATGTAAATTAACGAATGTCACTCCCATCTATAAACAATGGAATTAAGTCTCATCCTTGAACTCTTAGACCGATTACTCTGACTTCAATTGTAGGAAAATTGTCTGATGGATTGAAAGCTACGAGTCGTACTAAACGGAAATGCTTCAGATTGGATCAGTGTTTGTAGCGTAGTTCCTCAAGGGTTAGTTTTGGGATCTATTTTATTTACTATATATGTATGTACTTCTCTCTCTCTCTCATTTAAAACTTCTCACTTTCTTATGATTTATTTCCTCTTACGTTCCTCTTTTATCGTTCTTCTTTCTTTTTTCTTTCCTCTCTCAAAACATGAACAATTTCTTCTCCTCAAATACTCTAAAATTCATCCTCAAAAACTCTTCTAAATTCCCACTCACTGAAACTTTCTCACTCAGTTTCATCATAACTAAACTCCCTCTCACATTCCCCTCTCATTTAATCTCTCCTATTTCTCTTTTCTCTTCCCTCTTTTCAATCCCATTTGGTTTCCTCCTGTTTAAGTCCCTCGCATTTTCCCCTCTCATTACCCTCCTCTTCCTTCACCCCCATTCAAACCCTCTTTCAATACCCTTCCCCCCTTACAAATGCTGCCCCTTATTCCTTCTTCCTTTTTTTATTTTTATTTTTTTTCCTTTTTTCCCTTTTACTCCGTACTCGTTATGTAGATTTTTTTCCTCTTTCTCGCCCCTCCTCCATTTTTTGTTTCACCCATTTCCTTTTTTCCAACTATTTCCTTCCCCTCTAAGCCATCTCTGTTAATTTGTTTGTTTCTAATTGTTGTTTTGTAGAGTGGTAGTGGTGGTAGTGGTGATAGTGGTGGTGGTGGTAAAACTGGTGGTGGTGGTAGTATTATTAGTAGCAGTAGTAGTAGTACAACAATAACTACTACTACTACTACTACTACTACTACTACTACTACTACTACTACTACTACTACTACTACTACTACTACTACTACTACTACTAGTATTAGTATTAGAAGTAGTAGTAGTAATAGTTGATAAAGTATATTGAATTCTGTAATATTTGAAATCGGTAGTAATCAATCCACTGACGCATACACACACACACACACACACACACACACACACACACACACACACACACACACACACACACACACACACACACACACACACACACACACACACACACACACACACACACACACACACACACACACACACACACACACACACACACACACACACACACACACACACACACATAAAAAAAATCTTCCTTGACCAAGCTCACTTCCCTTTGTAAAAAAAAACAAAAAAAAACAGTACCACCACCATCACCACCACCGACACCACCTTCGCCACCACCACTCGAGCGGTAACAAGGGGCGGCGTAGAGCCTCCCAACACTTTGCAAGGAGAAGACGCCCGCAGCAGAGCCT
>JAXIVD010011400.1:0-7500 GCA_036785275.1 Cancer borealis
TATATATATATATATATATATATATATATATATATATATATATATATATAATATATATATATATATATATATATATATATATATATATATTATATATATAATATATATGTATATAATATATATATATATATATATATATATATATATATATATATATATATATATATATATATATATATATATATATATATATATATATATGTATATATATGGATCTTGATCAAGTCATCAAGTCATCACAAAGAAAACAAGTTAAATGGTGACTTTTATTTTATTATTATATTTTTTTTTAGAGAGTAATGCAATAGAAAAGCGAACGAATTGCCAAACGGGGACGAAACTGGAACTAAAGGTGTGATGAAAGTCGAGTCAAGTTGGGTGATGGGGGAGTGATTGCAGCAGTGATTTGTTGGGTGATCACTGGTGCTGAGGGAAGCAGCAGTGATGTGTTGACTGGTTGTCATGGGTGATCACTGTCTGGTCGTGATGGGTGATCACTGTCTGGTAGTGATGGGTGATCACTGTCTGGATGATCAGTCATGGGTGATCACTGTCTGGTCGTGATGGGTGATCACTGTCTGGTAGTGATGGGTGATCACTGTCTGGATGATCAGTCATGGGTGATCACTGTCTGGTCGTGATGGGTGATCACTGTCTGGTAGTGATGGGTGATCACTGTCTGGATGATCAGTCATGGGTGATCACTGTCTGGTCGTGATGGGTGATCACTGGTGCTGGGGGAAGCAGCAGTGATGTGTTGGCTGGTTGTGATGGGTGATCACTGGTGCTGGGGGAAGCAGCAGTGATGTGTTGTGTGGTCGTGATGGGTGATCACTGGTGCTGGGGGAAGCAGCAGTGATGTGTTGTGTGGTCGTGATGGGTGATCACTGGTGCTGGGGGAAGCAGCAGTGATGTGTTGTGTGGTCGTGATGGGTGATCACTGGTGCTGGGGGAAGCAGCAGTGATTTCTTGTTTGGTCATGATGGGTGATCACTGATATTGGGGGAAGCAGCAGTGATGTGTTGTTTGGTCGTGATGGGTGATCACTGATGCTGGGGGAAGCAGCAGTGATGTGTTGTCTGGTCGTGATGGGTGATCACTGGTGCTGGGGGAAGCAGCAGTGATTTCTTGTTTGGTCGTGATGGGTGATCACTGATGCTGGGGGAAGCAGCAGTGATGTGTTGTCTGGTCGTGATGGGTGATCACTGGTGCTGGGGGAAGCAGCAGTGATGTGTTGTGTGATCGTGATGGGTGATCACTGATGCTGGGGGAAGCAGCAGTGATGTGTTGTGTGGTCGTGATGGGTGATCACTGGTGCTGGGGGAAGCAGAAGTGATTTCTTGTTTGGTCGTGATGGGTGATCACTGATGCTGGGGGAAGCAGCAGTGATGTGTTGTCTGGTCGTGATGGGTGATCACTGGTGCTGGGGGAAGCAGCAGTGATGTGTTGTGTGGTCGTGATGGGTGATCACTGATGCTGGGGGAAACAGCAGTGATGTGTTGTCTGGTCGTGATGGGTGATCACTGGTGCTGGGGGAAGCAGCAGTGATGTGTTGTCTGGTCGTGATGGGTGATCACTGATGCTGGGGGAAGCAGCAGTGATGTGTTGTCTGGTCGTGATGGGTGATCACTGGTGCTGGGGGAAGCAGCAGTGATGTGTTGTCTGGTCGTGATGGGTGATCACTGATGCTGGGGGAAGCAACAGTGATGTGTTGTGTGGTCGTGATGGGTGATCACTGGTGCTGGGGGAAGCAGCAGTGATGTGTTGTCTGGTCGTGATGGGTGATCACTGATGCTGGGGGAAGCAGCAGTGATGTGTTGTCTGGTCGTGATGGGTGATCACTGGTGCTGGGGGAAGCAGCAGTGATGTGTTGTCTGGTCGTGATGGGTGATCACTGGTGCTGGGGGAAGCAGCAGTGATGTGTTGTCTGGTCGTGATGGGTGATCACTGGTGCTGGGGGAAGCAGCAGTGATGTGTTGTCTGGTCGTGATGGGTGATCACTGATGCTTGGGGAAGCAGCAGTGATGTGTTGTCTGGTCGTGATGAGTGATCACTGATGCTGAGGGAAGCAGCAGTGATGTGTTGTGTGGTCGTGATGGGTGATCACTGGTGCTGGGGGAAGCAGCAGTGATGTGTTGTGTGGTCGTGATGGGTGATCACTGATGCTGGGGGAAGCAGCAGTGATGTGTTGTCTGATCGTGATGGGTGATCACTGATGCTGGGGGAAGCATCAGTGATGTGTTGTCTGGTCGTGATGGGTGATCACTGATGCTGGGGGAAGCAGCAGTGATGTGTTGTGTGGTCGTGATGGGTGATCACTGATGCTGGGGGAAGCAGCAGTGATGTGTTGTGTGGTCGTGATGGGTGATCACTGGTGCTGGGGGAAGCAGCAGTGATGTGTTGTCTGGTCGTGATGGGTGATCACTGGTGCTGAGAGAAGCAGCAGTGATGTGTTGTGTGGTCGTGATGGGTGATCACTGGTGCTGAGAGAAGCAGCAGTGATGTGTTGTCTGGTCGTGATGGGTGATCACTGGTGCTGGGGGAAGCAGCAGTAATTTGTTGTGTGGTCGTGATGGGTGATCACTGATGCTGGGGGAAGCAGCAGTGATGTGTTGTCTGGTCGTGATGGGTGATCACTGGTGCTGGGGGAAGCAGCAGTGATTTGTTGTGTGGTCGTGATGGGTGATCACTGATGCTGGGGGAAGCAGCAGTGATGTGTTGTCTGGTCGTGATGGGTGATCACTGATGCTGGGGGAAACAGCAGTGATGTGTTGTGTGGTCGTGATGGGTGATCACTGATGCTGGGGGAAGCAGCAGTGATGTGTTGTCTGGTCGTGATGGGTGATGACTGATGCTGGGGGAAGCAGCAGTGATGTGTTGTGTGGTCGTGATGGGTGATCACTGATGCTGGGGGAAGCAGCAGTGATGTGTTGTCTGGTCGTGATGGGTGATCACTGGTGCTGGGGGAAGCAGCAGTGATGTGTTGTGTGATCGTGATGGGTGATCACTGGTGCTGGGGGAAGCAGCAGTGATGTGTTGGGTGGTCGTGATGGGTGATCACTGGTGCTGGGGGAAGCAACAGTGATGTGTTGTGTGGTCGTGATGGGTGATCACTGGTGCTGGGGGAAGCAGCAGTGATGTGTTGTGTGGTCGTGATGGGTGATCACTGATGCTGGGGGAAGCAACAGTGATGTGTTGTGTGGTCGTGATGGGTGATCACTGATGCTGGGGGAAGCAGCAGTGATGTGTTGTGTGGTCGTGATGGGTGATCACTGATGCTGGGGGAAACAGCAGTGATGTGTTGTCTGGTCGTGATGGGTGATCACTGATGCTGGGGGAAGCAGCAGTGATGTGTTGTGTGGTCGTGATGGGTGATCACTGATGCTGGGGGAAGCAGCAGTGATGTGTTGTGTGGTCGTGATGGGTGATCACTGGTGCTGGGGGAAGCAGCAGTGATGTGTTGTGTGGTCGTGATGGGTGATCACTGATGCTGGGGGAAACAGCAGTGATGGGGTTTGGCTGTTGTTAAGTCACAAGTTGGGTTGGGTGATGGGAGTCACAAGTTGGGTTGGGTGATGGGAGTCACTAGTTGGGCTGGGTGATGGGAGTCATTAGTTGGGCTGGGTGATGGGAGTCACTACTTGGGCTGGGTGATGGGAGTCACTACTTGGGCTGGGTGATGGGAGTCACTACTTGGGCTGGGTGATGGGAGTCACTACTTGGGCTGGGTGATGGGAGTCACTACATGGGCTGGGTGATGGGAGTCACTACTTGGGCTGGGTGATGGGAGTCACTACTTGGGCTGGGTGATGGGAGTCACTACTTGGGCTGGGTGATGGGAGTCACTACTTGGGCTGGGTGATGGGAGTCACTACTTGGGCTGGGTGATGGGAGTCACAAGCTGGAATCTACGCTAGGATGACATGGGAAACCTAGGAATTTGATGTGCAAACAGAGTGTGGGGGAGACGGGGTGGACGACCTTGAAGCAGCACTGGAGACCAAGGTGGTGAAGGAGGCCTCGGGGTCGCACCTCAGATCCTCTTCCACCTCCACCTCAAACTGTTGCACGAGAGAAACTGAAAGCAAATTTATTATAAAAACAATCACCAACATAAGGAAAAGAGGATGGTGGTGATGTGTTTTCAAGGATGGAGACTAGTAATGGTTATCAAGTGCTGCAATTTCCGCTGTACGTTTCCTACCTTCTGGTGATACCCAAAGCATAGGTAATAGGCACACACACACACACACACACACACACACACACACACACACACACACACACACACACACACACACACACACACACACACACACACACACACACCAAAATACATGAACATATTTCGTGAAATACTTCAGATATGAAAATTTTGAAGGATTCAATGATTTCCTTATTAAATGTACCATTATTATAAGTATATAAAATTAGCTACTTTCCAGAGAAAAGCTTCGAGAAAATATGGTGTGCACACTAATATAATATAATATAATATATATATATATATATATATATATATATATATATATATATATATATATATATATATATATATATATATATATGTATATATATATATATATATATATATATATATATATATATATATATATATATATATATATATATATATATATATATATATATATATACACACACTCATCCCTCGGTTTAACGGACTAAAAGGGGGAAGCATCGATCTGATAATGCCGATTGTCCGTTAGTACCGATAATCGGAATCTACGGTATAAATACCCAGGTTACGGCTAATATTAACAATTACGTTACGAAAGACAGAGTAATAAATACAGTACTGTACTTTTAATCAAGCACACTATCCAGTCTAACAGTGTAAAATACCTGTACACTGTAGATATACAATCTAATATAGTAAATCAACAATTTTAATTGAAAATCAGACTTACCGTCGATGGTGAAGAGGTAGTTTTGATATGCCGTGATCGTATAGTGGCACCTCAGAAATTTATTCTTTATTCTAAGCTACTGGAGCTTTGCAGCTCCAATGATGTACATCTGATTGTAGGCTGTACTGGTGGTACAGATGTATCAGTAGTACGCGAAGAATGTGAGGTAGAGGTTGGCGCCACTATACGATCACGGCATATCAAAACTACCTCTTCACCATCCATGGTAAGTCTGATTTTCAATTAAAATTGTTGATTTATTATATTATAGTGTGTATTTACAGTGTACAGGTATTTTACACTGTTAGATTAGATAGTGTGCTTGATTAAAAGTACAGAACTGTATTTATTATTCTGTCTTTCGTAACGTAAGTGTTAATATTAGCCGTAACCTGGGTATTCATACCGTAGATTCCGATTATCGGTACTAACGGACAATCGGCGTTATCGGACCGATGCTCTCCCCTTTTAGTACGTTAAACCGAGGGATGAGTGTATATATATATATATATATATATATATATATATATATATATATATATATATATATATATATATATATATATATATATATATATATATATATATATCATAGACTACACTATACTTGACTGGACACTCGAAATCTGACCTTTTGCAAACCGGTTCTACAGCAGATTTTTAGAAAAATCAAATAAAATACTTAGAAATAAGATAGGAACCTCAAATAAAAAGCAAACATTTCAGAGTGATGTAGAGAATATGTTTATGAGCAACAAAAACAAATTAGTCAACGTACGTCATCAGTGGGCGACAATTATTAAATCTTAAGAAACCAAAAAAAACACAAAATTTGCAATAATTTCCAGGAATATTGGAATTTCAATCTGAAAACACTTACATGCATAGCCCATGTAGTCTATATTAATATGCAATACCATAGAATACACCATACGTCTCTGTGCACTCGAAATCGGGTCTTTCGCAAATGTGTCCTGAGGCGATTTTTGTTTTGTTTTATTTAAATAAAATACTTAAAATCATTATAGAAACCTCAAACAAAAAGCAAACACCTCAGAGTGATGTGAAGAATATGTTTATGAGCAACAAAAACAAATTAGTCAACATACGTCAGCGGTGGGCGACAATTATTAAATCCTGACACCAATAAAAAACACCAAATTTGCAATAATTTCCAGGAATATTGGAATTTCAATCTGAAAACACTTACATGCATAGCCCATGTAGTTTATATTAATATGCAATACCATAGAATACACCATACGTGACTGTGCACTCGAAATCGGGTCTTTCGTAAATGTGTCCTGAGGCGATTTTTTGTTTGTTTTATTTGAATAAAATACTTAAAATCATCATAGAAACCTCAAACAAAAAGCAAACAACTCAGAGTGATGTGAAGTATATGTTTATGAGCAACAAAAACAAATTAGTCAACATACGTCATCGGTGGGCGACAATTATTAAATCCTAAGACACCAATAAAAACACCATATTTGCAATAATTTCCAGGAATATTGAAATTTTAAACTGAAAACGCATACATACATAGCCAATGTAGTCCATACTAATATACATGCATGCTTGAAATAAGATTTGAAACTATTTCCAAATATTCTGTTTGTTTTCTACGTTTACACTGAGCATGGCAGGATACACAACATCTTAGTGTTGAGAGTAATTGTAAAATATAACCAAAACTTGAACACAACACCCTAAGTCACTCGTAATCAATTCACTCATACTCATACTTCACTCATACTTTCATATACCCATAAATAACATCAAGAAGAAAAAAATTAACATTCCTAATAAACTTACGATGTTTGCTGAGTGTCATCGAGAGAGCGTTTCTCAGAGATTGTGTAAAATAACTCCATTGTAATTCCTTATTGGTGATGGTCTCTAGTCAGCTTGTTGGTTTCATTGCCTCCTCCTCCTCTTCTATCTAGCAATGTTCTTTCCAATGATCTTATCACCATACATCACTTTCCCGGCGTACGTACTTTTCCTTTTATCCTGCCATGCTCAGTGAAAACGTAGAAAACAAACAAAATATTTGGAAATAGTTTCAAATCTTATTTCAAGCATGATTCAGAGTATACAATAGAAGCTGATGAAGCTACGGTCACACTAGGTTTTGCTAACGCTAGCCTGGCTTCCGTTTTTTCTGGATTTACAGCGATACGACTACCAGTCTGGTCACACACGTAGAAGAACTAACCTTGTGGAATCAGCTGATCATAACAACAACACAAGCCGTTATGGAGGAAGCACTTCTCTTCTTCTTCTTCTGCTCATGAACATTTTCCATTAGACTTATAATAGCGTCATGGGACCAATGAATTGAACTATTTATGTTGTTGACCTTTGTAAAGGATTGTTTTGGTCTTCTTCTCCTTGTGACTTCTTTCGCCTTTTGCCTTTCGCGCCACGAATTGTTATGACAAATTCATTCCCAAGCCGATATAACGATTATATGACATTTGATCACAATCAAATCATATTCAGGAATGGTTATTTCACAATATGTGATGTTTTATTTCAGAAATTATTGCGAATTTGCCAGATTTTT
>JAXIVD010011401.1:0-10000 GCA_036785275.1 Cancer borealis
AGTAATAATTCGTTTTTTGTTATACCTCGCTGTTCATCAATCTTCGTGGCTTAACAGGTAATTTCTGGTCTTGTAGTAAACATACACACACACACACACACACACACACACACACACACACACACACACCACACACACACACACACACACACACACACACACACACACACACACACACACACACAAATATATATATATATATATATATATATATATATATATATATATATATAAATATATATATATATATATATATATATACATATATATATATATATATATATATATATATATATATATATATATATATATATATATATATATATATATATATATATATATATATATATATATATATATATATATATATATATATATATATACACACACACAAATATACCCAGATACCGATTTAAGAAGAGAATACATGCGAATACATAAGAACAGACACCAGAAGACCTATTGGTCTATAACTAGGATATTTGCTGGACTACATATTACTACAAGTACACTAAGAGATTGAGAACAGGAAAGACACAGGACAAGACTCTCCCACTCTCCTCTCCCTCCGGCAACATGCTGGCAGGAAAAACAGATAGAAGAGAACTCCATGACCTTATAGAAAACATGGTCATGGACATTTTATAGTAAAGACTGAAAATAAAGGATACCATACTATACTAGGCTAGACTAGACTACTATATTATACTAGACTAGACTATACTAGGCTAGCACTACTAATGGTACATCCTGGATGGGGTATAACATAAATATTGTATCAATTATTGCTACTACAGTTCTCACCTGAAATATAGGGACATAAGGTTAGTTTCATGGACATTATTTTGATAGGTGTTCATAACATTTATTCTAAATCGTATGCTCATATTAAATGGGAACTGGTGAAGTAGACACAAACACAAGGACCCATACTGCAACTGTTGTTCAGGTAGAGATGCGATTCTCGTTTACTTCGGATCAGGAATCTCTCAGTACCCCCGACAACCAACGGCTGCAGCCCCCCCACCCCACCAGTCTAAAGGCCTCTTCTATTTGCGTGAATCCGTTTCAGATCACTGAATCTGGGCGGGGCTTGGCTGCTCTGGGCGGGGCTTAGCCGCGAAATCGTGTTCTATTTACCATCTTAACCCGTGATCTGTGACAGATTCATGAATCCGTCGAATCTGATTCTGGAGGTGGGTTATAGCAGACGACACTCGTTCGCGGTTTTTTTGCATCAGCCTGAGCCAGCCTCTTCTCAGAAGTTAATATTGATATATACCTCCAATAAAACAGTGTATATATACGAGGAAGATAGTAAGCGGTAGAGAAATGTTGTAGAAATGTTACTGTAGGCACAGAATTTTATAATAGTGGTGATGAATACCAGAAACAAAGGAGACATATAACAGCAGCCTCTTCTCGGAATCTATTATTAATATATACCTCCAATAAAACAGTGTATATATACGAGAAAGATATTAAGTGGTAGGGAAACGTTTCAGAAATACTACTGTAGACTTAAAATTGTATAATAATGGTGATGAATAACAGAAACAAAGGAGATATAACAGCAGCCTCTAACCGGATTATTTATTTTCTTTGAATTTTGATATATACTCCCAAGAAAACAACTCACTTGTACGTGAAAGAGATTAAATGGTACAAAAATTCTGCATAAATGTTAGTGTAGGTACAAAAATATGTATAACCGTAGCATATGAATAGTTAAATAAGATATCTCCAAAGTTTATTTTGATTAAGGGGAAGCTCTACTCGGGAGTTTTACATTGATATACACAAATGATTCTGACACTCATTACCGTCCCAAATAAATAGTTAATAAGATATCCCCATTCCCCATCTTCTCCCAATAAACATGAGGACATGTGGGAATGTAAGGTTTTTTGGTTGGGTGTAAAAGGGAAGTTTTACCCAAATCTAACCTAACCAGGGAAAGCCTATCGGCGCTACAGATTAGACACATATAAAAAATAAGGGGTATTTCTTTATAACTACTGCTCCACCTCTTTATTATAAATATACAGCCTTACATACTATACATAGTGTACTTAACACACCTGTAAAGGTTTCAGGCGGTGCTCACCATTATTTACCTCGCAAAACGTCTTTGAAGCTATGTTATGTTGGTTAAGTTAGGTTAAGTTATGGTTAGGTTAGTTTGCGGTCATGTTATGGTTATGTTAAGTTAGGTTAGGTGCTGTTCAGTTAGGTTCGGTTACATAAGATTTTTACATTTTAATACCCAAACCCCCAAAAAAATATTTTGCGAACCCTAACTTCCGGGTAATAAAATGTAAAAATCTTATATAATCTAACCTAACAACTTTAACACAACCATAACTTGATATAACCTAACCAACCTAACATAACCTATCATAATTTCAAAGAAGTTTTGCGAGGTAAATAATGGTGAGCACCGCCTGAAACCTTCACAGATATGTAGAGTACACTATGTATAGTATGTACGACTTCATATTTATAATAAAGAGGTGGAGCAGTAGTTGTAAGGAAATATTAGGTGTAACATTGTCAAGGTTAACCTCAAGGTTCATCAAACTTGAATATACTTTTCAAGAATCTAATGGTGTTTTCAATAACACATTTAGTTATATAAAGTTTTTTTATTGTACAATAAGCAGGTTGGTGATAATTAGGGATGCCGCTGTCACCCTAAATGCATCAGGAAATGAAAGTTGTAAGTCTAGACACTTCCTCGGGGAAGTGACTAGAGTGACGGCTGGGCAGCGACTGGCCTCTCATTGTTATTGTTTTGATCCAGCGAATCCAAAACAGATTCTGCTATTCTATTTGCACCCAATTAATCCAAAACAGATTCGGATTCAGAGCAGAATCCGGAGTAGATTATTGGGAACAAATAGAAGAGGCCTTAAGCCACTCTACACCATGAATCCCTTAATTATTGGTAAAGTAAAGTTCATAGACACAGTTTCAGAAATGCTCGCATTGTTTACTCTAGATTATATGCTCATCTCAAATAGGAACCAGTGAAGTAGCCACAGACCAGTAGGACTTATACTGCAACTATTGTTCAGGTAGGGATGCGATTCTCATTTACTTGGATCAGGGGATCTCTCAGTACCCTGTCAATCAACAGCTGCAGTCCCACCCCCCCCACCCCAAAAATCTGAGTCACTTTACAGCATGAATCCCTTCATTACCTTTTTCAACGTAAGCCTGTCTCTCTTAAATGTTTGTCTAATCTGGATTTGAAAATATCTATTGTTTTAAAACTAACTACTGATGCTGGGAGTCTGTTCCAATGGTCAACAACTCTAACATTGAAGTACGACTTACGAGCAATTGTGTTATATCTTTGTACTTTTAACTTCATACCGTTACCTCTCGTTACTGACGCGTTATTCATTTCAAAAAGTACTTCTGGATTGATTTCATCGAATTTATCTAGAATTTTAAAGACTTCAATCATATTTCCCCTAATTCTTCGTTTATGGAGAGTGAACATGTCTGTTTTAATCGTTCCTCATATGATAGATTACGCAATGTAGGAATAACTTTTGTCGCTCGTTTCTGTACTCTTTCCAACAAGTTTTGGTCCTTAATGTAGTTTAATGACCAGAATTGGCGCCTTATGATCGAAATTTCTTGTAATTAGACCCAGCATCATGTTTGCTTTCTTACTGGCAGCTATGCACTGATTATTCACTTTCAGATTACAGTTGATGATTACACCAAGATCTTTTTCTTGTTTGACTTTATCGAGCTCCTGATCACGCATTTTGTATTTAAAATTTCGATTTTTATCTCCAGTATGCATAACCTTACATTTCTCTGTATTAAAAGACATTAACCATTTCTCACTCCAATCGATTAGTTTATTTAGATCCTCCTGAATTCTATCACAGTATTTAGTGCATATTACTTTACCGCCAAGTTTTGCATCGTCTGCGAATTTTGCGAATTTTGACGAAAGATTGCCTTTTAAATCATTTACATATATGATGAAGAGCATGGCTCCCAGGAACAACCTTTGGGGCACACCACTAATTACGTTTTGCCAATCAGATATTTCGCAATTTAGAAGAACTCGCTGTTGTCGGTCTGAGAGCCAGTCTTCTATCCACGCGCATAGATGATCTCTTATTCCATGTGCCCTCAATTTAGATATGAGTCGTTTATGAGGAACTTTATCAAAAAATTAAAATCCAAGTAGATCACATCATATGGCTCCCGGACATCCCATCACGCGTAAACATCATTAAAGAAGTCTGACAGATTAGTTATACATGATTTATTACAACGAAATCCGTGCTGGTTTTCTGTTATTAATTCAATTTTCTCGAGGAACTCAACTGTCTTATCCCTAATTATCCTTTCAAAGAGTTTGATTAATACTGACGTTAGACTAATTGGTCGATAGTTAATAGCTTGTTTCTTTTCTCCCTTCTTAAAGATGGGGGTTATGTTTGCTCTCTTCCATGCACGAGGTACTCTAGCTTGTGTTAACGATTTATTGAATAAATTTGTTATAGGAGTTTCTAGCTGCGCACAACATTTTTAAGTACCCGTGGTGAAACTTCATCAAGACCAACGGACTTATTTGGATCGATCTTGTGTAAATATTTGTGTAAATATGCTTGAATTTCGGCTATGATGAGCTTTTCTTCATCGAGGCCTTGAAATATATTCGACGGGGTAGGGATATCTGCTTTATCTTCCTCAGTAAAGATTCTACTGAACGTTAAATTAAGTATGGAGGTCATATCTTTGTCATCGCTGATTAGTTTATTATCATTATCTACTAGTGGGCCTATATTATTTCTTATGTTTTTTTTGTTTCGTATGTAACTAAAGAACAATTTGAGATTTTTCCTTGCTTCGTGAGGTATTTTTACTTCATACTCCCGCTTTCTTTTTCTTATCTCTCTTTCGCACGTTCTTTTAAGATCAACGTAATTGTTGTAATCTGAGGTTAACTGTGAACATTTGAATTTTTTGTAAACCTTTCTCTTTTCTGCTATAATTGCTTGTAAGCTGTCAGGCATCCATATTGGTTGACATATATTAATTTTTCGTGGCTTATGTGGAATGTTTTCGTTAACTATCGATTTCAGATTTGTTATGAACGTCTTATAGTTTTTGTCTACGCATATATTTTCTAAGCACTGGTTCAAGTTTACTGATTCTATTTCCCTTCTTATGTTCGCAAAATTCGCCTTCCTATAGTTCGGTACAATAACATATTTTCTTTTGTTATAATTCGGTACTAACGATGTTGTGATCACTGTTCTCCAGAGGTTCGCCTACTTTACAAGTGTGAATAATATCGCTGTCATTCGTGAATATTAGATCTAAGATATTATTTCCTCGAGTAGATGTCTGAACTATTTGATATAGAAAAGCCTCTTCTGTTAGTTCTAATAATCTGATTCCTTCTCGATCGGCCGTTAAAGTTGACCAGCTTCCTGAGGGGTTGTTGAAATCTCCGCAAATTGCTGCATTTTTATCTTTAATGATAGATGTAATATCATCATAAAGAATTTTATAATTTTCTTCGCTTAATTTCAGAGATCTGTATACTACGCCGAGAATATATTTCTTATTTTTTTCCATAATTTCTACATAGAGTGTCATATGTATCCACATTTATTTTATTGATTTTATTAACTACCTTCATATAATTTTTTGCAAATAATAAAACACCTCCTCCATCTTTATGTGTACGGCATTTCTCGATTACATTTTAAGGCGTTACTTTAAAAATCTGACCCGCGCTTCTAACGGGCGGAGGCCAACTATCTAAGTTCTAAGGTCTCTCTGAAGCCTACCGACGCTATGGGTAAAAAAAAAAAAAAAAAAAAAAATGTAAACCATTTAATGACAGTTCCGCAATTTGATGTTTATGGCGTGTATTTATCCACGATTGCGTTAACACAATAAAGTTTGTTTTTTCGGCGGTCGCATGTATTATCAACTGATTTAGTTTCGGAATAATACTCCTTACGTTAGCGTAAAAGATGCTTATTTTCTCAGACGCTTTAGGGCTATACTTAGTGTTTATTCGAGCCCTCTTTAAAAATTTACCGCATCAGATCTTACAACTTCTTGATTGCCTGTCACTGTACTTCTGTCGACAGACAAGGACCTAAACTCTACCTGGCCATCTGTCTGAGTACCTGTTGTACTGAGCTCTTTTGGCTTGTATATAACTACCTCCCGACTAGTTTGGACAGGCTGAGTCTCCCTTTTTGGTAATTTCGCCTTATTTTTTATTAACTCTCCTAATCTCGCTTTCCCAACTCTATTTAGATGAAGGCCATCTCCGCTAAACAAACTCCTATCGCTGCTGAAATGATCCCACACATCAACATACATAACATCTTCTTTATTACATAATTTCTCCAGACGTGTTTATTCCTAACATTCTACTAAGGACGAGTGGACCAACATCATATCTGAGAATCAATCCGCAGACCACTGACCGCCTGCGGCTATTCTTAATTTTCCTTATCATGGCCTTATATTTCTCGTATACTTCCTCGGATCTACGCTTTACTACGTTGTTTGTGTCAACTTGATAAACAAAAAAAGTTTCTTCGGAGGAATTAACGACTAATTCATCAATTTTATCAGTTATATTTTCAACTCTCCTTCCCGGATAGCAAAATATTTTCCTCCTTGGTCCTTTCATACAAAACTTCTCGTCTTGATGTCTTACTAAACTATCACCAACTAATATAACGCCAGGCTCATCACGAACCTCGTCTTCCAATACCTGGAACCTATTCCTCATGACAACACCGCTATATCTGGCACCTCTCTCAACCTTACTCCCTCTTTTGACACGTTGGAAGTCATTTTTCTCTAATTTCGTAATCCTATCTTCTATTTGATTAATTTGAACGACTGATTCATTGATCACTGATTTCTTATCTTTCTCTTTTACATCCTTTTCTAAAGCAACGCTTATATCTGTAGCTTCTAACTTTGCTATTCTCGTATCCATAATTTCTATTTTACCGGTTACCTTGCTTAATACCTCACAAAATAAGCAACAAACATATTAAACATTTTCCTGGATAAGGAAATCTTTAATGAATGATCTTTTACAAGAATAATCATAACGAGTAGCTGGCGCCATATTTAATCCTTTAAAACTGCCTCGTAAAATTTTATAACAAGTCTAGCCACACGACTAATTTAGAAAGCTAGTTCTGAACTAATAACTAACTATGTTCAACAATATAACGTATATATGTTCAACAATATATCTTATAATAATGTAACTATTGAATAATAATACACTATTAGTTCTTCTACTACTGAACCATGTTCTAACAACCACTCATTTTTTCTAATCTATATAATCAATGATAGGCTAATTCACAAACTAATGTTCACCAGAACTATAACTAACTATATATTCCTTAGTTAACTGTATGTTCACAATACACAGTACACTAACTGTATGTTCGATAACTTAGCTTGGCGTTTGTGGACAGCTGGGTAGGACAATCTTTCACAACGGCTGGTGGACAGCGAGTGGATCCCCTCTATTGTACGCTCATTAAACTCTATGTTAACTTAATTACCCTAGCACATAGATTCCCCACTTATATATGTATGTATTGTATGTATTTGTTTTGAGCTCCATGTAAAATCGATTAATTTAATTTATGTATTGTATGTATATTTATTGAACTCCATGTAAACTCAATTAACCTAATTTATGTATTGTATGTGTATGTATTTAACTCAATGTAAACACAATTAATTATACCTTAGCACATAGATTCCTCACTATATATATTTTCAGTTCATGACTGCTTCACTAATAAACCGTTCATTATTATTATTATTATTATTATTATTATTATTGTTATTATTATTATCATTATTATTATTATTATTATTATTATTATTATTATTATTTAGATTTACACAAAAGAGAACAGGATTGTTGACCTCCCGTTACCGCAAGATTACACACACACATAAAGGAGACCATAATTATAGTTATAGTAATGATAATAGTGATAATAATAATGATAGTAATATCAATGACAACAATCATTATAATAGTAGCAGCAGTAGTAGTGGAAGTAACAAAGTATCAGAAGTAATGGTGTACTATTAACCCACCTCTGGTAGTGTCAGCAGAAGCAGAGCTGCCGCCAGTGGTAGGAAGTGGATCCCTGCCATGCCGCTGCTGCTACTGCGTTGATCTAAAGTAGAGGCAGAAGGCAGGAGGTTTAGTTTATTTCTTGTAGATTAATTTCCTTTATTGCAACCCTATTTAGTAATGTAAGCATGAGGGATCTCAGTTTTTCCTATTGACCGAATTGTTATTTCTGTATTTATATTTTTGTTTCTATATCATTAACCGTTGGCGCCAGTAGGCTTATGGAGGCACAGATGAACTTGTCTTGCCTGTTATTTGGCGTAGGTTTCCAGATTTTTATAGTGACGCCTCAAATGTTTACGTTCTCTTATGAATATTTTGAGAACGTGCGAGGCTAATCGCTGCTACAGCCTCAGATGCATATAAACATTATCAGTTCCGTTTGAGGACAGTATGGTAGCAATTTGGGTAGTCTTTGGCCACTTGGCCGTGATATTAAAAAATTTAAAGAAGTCGGCTAATAACGGGGATTCGAACCCGGGAACCTAGGCTTGCATACCCGATATATATATATATATATATATATATATATATATATATATATATATATATATATATATATATATATATATATATATATATATATATATATATATATATATATATATATATATATATATATATATATATATATATATATATATATATATATATATATATATTTATATATTGTTTTTTTTTTTTTTTTTTTTTACATATTGAGCTTACAGTGAAGCAAATCTTGACTCATTCTGTTCAATCTTTCAAAGTTAGCTTTTATCTTTGATTGTTAGTTTTCTTTACTGGTCAATCAGATAAGCAAGCCATCATCTTTGTCCCCATTAGTGCATCTGAGCAAGTGGTAATTAAGAAAAGTAAACAATATTGGAACTTCTGACATCACGCGATTGACAGGAGCCGCACACCATGTCTGCCTAGTCACTAATGGAATGTTACTGTGGCATACCAGTATATTGAAGAAAATTAAATATATATATATATATATATATATATATATATATATATATATATATATATATATATATATATATATATGTTGTTTTATTGTCAGTTAATTGTGTGATTAACTTATTATTAGATAATGCGAGCCATCCCATCATTCATGCGGTTAGGTTGTTCGTGTCTATGAACTGCAGCAGAATATAAGAAGTTTAGTGTTTTTGGTGGTTATTGCCATAAAAAACATCGTAATTTTAGACAAATATTTCGAATAATTCATTACATAGTATAACAAAATTATTTTCCAGTTATTTTTATTGTAATTTATGGGTGATTTTTTTCTGCAGACCAGCACTGTTCTACCATATCTTTTTTTGAACTGGAAGAATAGATTGTCACATTTCTTCATATCATGGTTTGTAGAAATGTATATGTTCATCTTTACATGTAATCAAGGTATAATTTGCATGCAACCTAAACAAATTCAAACCCTAAAGCAATATTTTGATATTGCAGAAGGGTTTGAAAGCTTGGTGGAGATACTGAATGGTATTGGTAATGGTGAAAAGAGTAAAACTAGTTATAGAATATTAGTGATGGGGATGCTGAGTGGTGTAGAGATACCTTATTAGTGATGGATACAGTGGTATTTGAGATGTGACTTGGAGATAGTGAATGTTGAAGATGATGAATATTACAAGTACTGAATGAGGAGGAACAATAGGAACGACAGTGAAGTATTAAAGTTCCACACTATTATTTGTATTGACAAATTGTTACCAATATTGACAACTAGCACTTTTAGAAATTGACCATGCACATTGGAATTCATTGTATTTTGAAGGTCAAAGAGCCAGTTAATTAGTTATTTAAAAG
>JAXIVD010011402.1:0-10000 GCA_036785275.1 Cancer borealis
CTACCACTACCACTACTACTACTACTACTACTACTACTACTACTACTACTACTACTACTCACCTTGTTGTTAGTGGCCATCATATTCCTCTGTCTCTGCCTCACTGTCTCTGGATACACCTCAACGCAGCGGTCTTTCTGCGTCCTGTCTTCCTCCCGTTTCTGTTTGTTGAGGAGCGCTTGTTGACCCTGTTGTCCTTCCTTCTCAGAGTCAACGGGAGGACCGGGGGAAGGCGTGTCTGGGGAAGGAAATGGATGTTTATATAGCTTATTATTTTTCCTTGCTTATTGGTAGTGAAAATAGTGAATAGAAGATTAATTTAGTAAAGGAAATACACCGTGAATGATTGTTTTATTTCTATTCTTGTTTTATATATTTTTTGGGAGTTCAGTATTCTATTTAATTAAGTTTAAGAGCACGTATTATAGGGTCGTATCAGTTTTTTTTTTTTTTTTTTTTTTTTTTTTTTTTTTTTTTTTTTTTATAGTTTATGTAATTGTTTATGTAATTCTATGTGTAGCTTCTTCTGGTTACTTCCGACTTTTATCTATCTAAACTAACTTGATTTCCTTAATGTGTTCCAATAAAATTTTATCACAAGAGTGTGTATATACGACCTTCGACTCTCAACAAATTTCTTCACATATATACAATCAACAAAACAGGAATTCAAGGCTACGAGTGTGTGTATGATTGAAAGATTTAATGCAAAGGGGAAAGAGAAAAAAGAAAATATATACGTGAGTCATGAGAGAAAGAATACAAATTTCCAACATATAGTAATGCGAGACAAAAGGAATATTAGAAACTTATAGAAAGGTAAGACCAAGCTGGCTCCACGCCCAGACCCGCCCGTCCACGCCCACTTCCTGCTAACAGGACCTAAAGGTGCTTAGGTAGTGAACTTAGCAACACTAGTTAAATAATAATAACGTTTTTCTAATTTCCGTATGATTTTTACGTATATATGTGAAGTAAAGTTAAGACATTCATTAATATTCTTCTTAGTTATGATTTTGTCTGGTGTTAACAACCTATTATTATTATTATTATTATTATGATTGGTGATATACGTGATTATTTTTTTGTTATATACATGTTTTAGTAATTCACTGCGTGTTTTATATATTGTCTAAGAGTTACATATAAACATTGACGTAAGGGAGGAAGCTAAATAAGCACTTAACTGAAAATTATGAATAACACGGCGATATCACCATCAATCTTGTAACTGCGACGCAAAGTTTAAATATTCGTTTCTCATCACAACACACGACTAAACATTAACAAAATCCTACGTACACTTTACACTTCAATACAGTCTTCCCACACAGCACCTCACCTACACAACCTCTCTCTCCCACACACACATACACATATACACAAACCTTAGTCTCTCTCAGCTCTCTCCCTCCCGTTCTACACTCGACTATACCACCACCACCACCACCACCACTTTCCTCCCTCCCTCCCTCCCTTCCCTCCCTCTCTTTCCTCCCTCCCTCCATCCCCCTCTAACCAGCATTCCCCTATCAGCCCACAACACTCATTACTCTATTCTTTTTCTAGTTACCTTTCCGAGAGCGACACTAAAATGACCTTCTTCCTGTTAGATTAAACTTATCATGAACTAAACCACACACACACACACACACACACACACACACACACACACACACACACACACACACACACACACACACACACACACACACACATATAATCAATACCCAAACACCTGCACATAGTTAACCAGCAGCTGAACCTCATCACCTGAATACCAAAGAATCAATAGTTACGTCGTTACTAAGAGCTTGAAGGGAAAAAAAAAAGTTGCTTGTTAGTGTATGCCAGTCAGTAAGACGTAATACCAAACGACATTTTTTTAATTCATACAACGACAAGGATAGAATATTTAAGGGAGAAAGTTACATCATCACAAGAAAAAACGAGTATATTGCATTATTTACCAACGAGAGAGAGAGAGAGAGAGAGAGAGAGAGAGAGAGAGAGAGAGAGAGAGAGAGAGAGAGAGAGAGAGAGAGAGAGAGAGAGAGAGAGAGAGAGAGAGAGAGAGAGTCGTTTGCTTCGTTATGTCAATATTCTAATCATGATCAAACCACAACAACTCTCAACTCTGCTAACACAAGACCAGTTATCACATGTCCTAATCAGTGTGTGTGTGAGTGTGTGTGTGTGTGTGTGTGTGTGTGTGTGTGTGTGTGTGTGTGTGTGTGTGTGTGTGTGTGTGTGTGTGTGTGTGTGTGTGTGTGTGTGTGTGTGTAATGAAAACAGGTTGTGTATACTGGGATAAGGACAACATACAACGGAAACAAGGCTATTTATCTTGTTGGCGCGTGCGCAGGCACACACACACACACACACACACACACACACACACACACACACACACACACACACACACACACACACACACACCTGACCTTATAAACCTACAATTTATATACATATATACTTAATCTACTAATAATACCTTCTTCTTACCTATCCCTATACATAATCGTATTGGCCATCTATCCCTTGATTATTAATTGTAAACGTAACGAGTGCTTCGAAATTAACTTAATTAACGAAACTTTTTTTTAATACTAATCGAGATAATTTAGGTCGTAAGTCAGTGCAGAGAAGCACAATTATTATATTACCTTCTCTAATTAAGTAGTTTTTTCATAATCAGCTCATCAGGTAACAACTACACTATAACCACTTATAACTACAACTATAACTACATCTATAACTACTCTTGTATACACCTTCACAATCGGCTTAGTAGACACACTAACATGAAGGCGATAAAAGGTTAAATTCACGTCCAAGATGAGAGGACAATGAAGGTGCATGTCCGTGGCCTTATAGAAAAAAAAAGTAGTCTATTTACATTTTTTTCTATACAAGGAATGAATGTGTTGATCAGTCAGTCAGTTAATCAGTCAAAGTCAGTCGCGTGTAGCGTAAACAATACCTTTTGAATGCCGTGCCGGGGAGAGCGTGGACGCCAGAGTGAGAGTTAGCGGAAGTGTGTAGGATACGATGTCAGGGGTAAGCCAGTGGTCCGACCTTCTCCCTCCCTCGTTTGAATCAGACTCATTCAATTCCTCACTAAACTTTCCTGCTTCCAGCCTTCTACGATCACTCCTGTCACGTTCTGGGCCTTGTTATGTACAGTATAACGTTCCTTTACTACCTTCCAGCGTCTCTAACCTTATAGTAGCGAAGGGGAGACACATACACACAGCCTCACTGGTGTTTCATTACTTTGTCTGGTGTGCAGTCTCACGGCCCGCCCCGCCCTACCTAACCCCGCTGCGGACATAACATCACCATTACCAGCACCACCACCTGACGTATACTAATGATGTTTTTAATGGTGGATAATATACATGTAAACCTATATATTAACCTCTCAAGGATGATGTTGAGGTGGGTAGAGAGGTAGGAGACGTGTGTGTGTGTGTGTGTGTGTGTGTGTGTGTGTGTGTGTGTGTGTGTGGACGCAGAGAGGGAGAGTGGAGCTGGTCCTCTCTCGTCTCTCGACAAGTTTATGACAAGCTTATCATGTCGTATCGCTGTTCCGCCTACAATATCAACACGCGGCGGTAAAGTGACAGGAGGAGTGACGTCACGGCTACCACTGCCCTCCAACCCCCACCACAACCCCAACCACCAACCCAACCCTCCCCCACTACTGAGAAGGTTGGGGAGGGATGTTACTCTTCGTTTAGGGACTTGCGAATATGTTTTTTTTCTTCTTAATATATAATACTTTCTTCCTATGAGAGATGTAAGTTTATTAGTGTTAGTGTTAGTAGTTATTCTTTTTCATTGAATAGATAATACAACACACACACACACACACACACACACACACACACACACACACACACACACACACACACACACACACACACACACACACACACACACACACACACACACACACACAGTATTTGCCGATACATGTGGTAGTATAGAGTGGATTAATGCATCAATCCTCACAGCGGTTAGAAGATTCACAACAACAGCAACAACAACAATAGCAGCAGCAGCAGCAGCAGCAGGAGGAATGGGAGCAACACTTATACTACTACTCAAAGGGGGAATTACCTCTCTCTAGAGAACTATCACTGTCGTAGTAGTAGTCCATCGCCTCCAAGTCCTGATGTTGATATTCTCGTAGGTGCAGCGGCGGTAGGGTAAGGGTCTCGATGCCCTGTCGCTCTGCCCACGTACGGAGGCTGACGGCGGGGCGCTCCCACGTGTACACCTCCTGTCTCACCTCCTCTAGCCCGCGGCCTTCCTCGTCTGCGGGAGGATGAGGGGGAGGAGGAAGAGAGGGAAGGGTAGTGGGTGTGGCGTGAGTGTTGTTGTGTTCCCCCGCGGTGAGGAAGTGGTCACAGTGTTGGAGGAGCAACTCCCAGTCTTCTTCAAGGTCAAGGTGGTTCTTGGGTTCCTCTAGGGTCTGTGTGTCATCTGGTGGTGGTGGTGTTTCTTCGTGTTCTGTGTTCACTTTGCATGCTTCCTCAGTGGTGTTCTTTGGTGGTTCCAGCTCTTCTGTGTTTTGTGTAGGCTGAGGGAAACAATTGTCTAGTCTTTCCTCAGGGTTGTGTTGAGCCGCTGAGGTGATGACTGGACTTGGACAAGCTTCCTCAGAGTCACTCACACTCACACGCTGGCATTTGTGTTCGTCGTCTGAGTCGTCTTCTAATGGAGCATCCTGAACGTGCGGCTCAGTTTCATCTTGTACAAAACTTTCATTACTGTTTCCTTGATCAAGTGACTCCACCGATGCTTTGCTGGAGGCGAGACTTTCCTGTATCAACACTGCCGTCTCTGAGTTGTCTGTGGTAGGTGTGAGGTGATCTTGATTTTGTGTTCTCTTAGGAAGGGTTTTGTCCTCTTGTTTCTCCATGTTAGGACGCGGTGCACTGCGTTCCAAGGTTGTGTATTTACTTCTCGTCTCCCCATTGGATTTAGTATGTTCGTCCGTGTCTGGTATGAAGTAGGATGACCATAAGGTAGCGAATGTCTCCGTGTTTTCTGATGATAGATGTGGAGGAAGCGGAGCAGGGACCGGGATCTCAGAGTGGTGTTGAGACGGGCCGTTCATATCATACAACTTCTGTTTGCGGTGAAATATTCTTGAGAAATACTTCATCTTAGCGCCGCCTTCAGCCTCCCCGCGAGGACTTTTATCTAATCTAGTTTGGATTTTGTTATAAAACTTATTCTTCAGTGACCGAGTTCTTTTCAGCGACCTGCCAAGTGAGTTTCTTTTCTTCTCTTTCGTCGGGTCGTCTGACAGTCTTCGGGGCCGATCAGACCTTATCTCCACCTCACTCTCAAACTCAACTGATTTACTTCGTTCTTGATTCCCAAATGCTGTCCCGTTCTGCTCAGGGAAGGAACACATGTCTTGGATCTCTGCTTCATGATAATTTTGTGTGGAAACTAATCTCAGGGTACTCGCTTGATGTGTGGAGGACGCTAGAGGCAACGCAGATGTGGTGAGACTTCTGGGGGTGTCTCGAGGGTAGGTTTTGGTCTTGGGGGGGCGAGGGAGTGAACTGAACTGTCTCTTCCGTCTGACAGGAGCGATGGGCGCCGTTTGTGGGGTCTGTCCTGTGTCCTGATCTGGCCCAGCATCCTCCAGGTTCAGACTAAGGGAGGAGGATGCTCGCCTTCTCCGCCTTGGGGGTGCGACCTGCCCCTCTGTGCTTCCCGTCTCATGGGTTGAGATATGTGGGTGTTCATCTTTGGGGGAATCATTATGACTCTTGGTAGGGACGAGTGTTAAGTCATTTTCTGTTTTTTCATCTCTCTCTTCCCTCCTCTGAAGGTAACGTTCTGTCACCGTAACTCCTCGTGGTTCAGACAGACTTTCAAACACTGGTTCATCTGTTTCCTGAAGGTGCAGCTCCTGTTCCTCCCTAACCACACCCGTAATGCCACAATCATCACCACTATTATCACACTCTCCTGCCGGTTCTCTTCCCGTGGCGCCATCCGGATTGTTGATATGGGTGAAGGGGACTGCACGGGTTCCGAACGTGTCACCGCCTCTCCCTTGCACTGCCTCCCCGTCCCCTTCCCCTCCCCGGCTGCCTGACCCACTATCACTACCACGCTCCCTCTCACCCTCACCCTCACCTCCATCCAGCCCGTCATCGTGGTAGATTATTCCCTCTCTTTCTAACCTACTATCGCTTCTGCCCTCCTGCCCTTTTTGTAGCTCTGTTGCACTCGCTTCTAACCAGCTGGCGGTGCTCTCGTTGCAATCTGAGTTCACATTAACCTTTTCTAACTTGCTGTCACTGCCCTGTTCCTCTCCCTCCTCTTCTCTCTGCCTGCTGTCATTGAGGTGTGTTTCCTTTAGTTGTGGAATACCCGTTTGTGGTTTAATTTGATCCTTATTCTTCTTTGTTTCCTCTTGCCGTCTAAGGGTCGCTGTGTTTGTGTGTTTTCTTCGCGCTGGTCTGGAAGGAGGCGACTCAGTAGGATTGCTATTTGGCTTCTTCAGGTCAGTGCGAGAGGATCGTTTTGGCTTCAATGGCGAGGTAGTGGTGGAGGTGGTGTTGGTGGTGGTGGTGATGGTGGTGTTGGTGGAGGTGTTGGTGGTGATGTTGGTGGTGAGGTCAAGAAGGTGCGTGTGTGCGTGATTGTGTTGGTGGTGGTCGTGAGTGTCCTTGTCTACACCTTCGTTGAATACCTTGGCCTCTGCAGGTAAGGTTACATCGGCCTCTGTACCGGTGGTGGTAGTGGTGGTGGTGGTGGTGGCGGTGGTGAGGGTGGTGAGGGTGGTGGTCATGGCGACTTGTTCTTGTTGTTGTTGTTGCACAGGAATCGTGACTTCGGTAAGTGTCGGAATGCTGAGTACATGTCCTTCTCCTTCTTCTGTTCTCTCTTCCAGTTCCTTCTTATTTTCCTTCTCCTTCTTTTCTTCTTCCACTTCATGTATTAGACTAGAAGTTAAAGTGGATTTCTCAAGCACCATCTCCTCCTCCTCCTCCTCCTCCTCCTCCTCCTCCTCCTCCTCCTCCTCCTCCTCCTCCTCCTCCTCCTCCTCCAAGAACTCCCTTCCGTTGCCTCCTTGCGTGCGTACATCTGGGTGACCTTGAAAGCTTCCTGATACACCCACACGACGCCCACCGTCTTCCTGGGGACTCACGCACCCTGGAACGCCCACGCAATCTCCTAGAACACCCACATACTCTCCTGAAACACCCACGCACTCTCCTAGAACGCCCATCTCACTGTCACCTCCCTGTAGCGGCGAGAAACTAGCGACGTTGCAAGTCTCTATGACATTCAGGTTATGAGTCTTCTTGCTTGGCCTCGGGGGTGCCTCTGGGTGTCTTCTCATAGTAATAGAAGTGACGTCAGAGCTCTCATCATCGTCTGTTTCTTTACTATGTTCGTGTGTGTTGGTATTTTCTCCCTCAGTGTGTGATTCGCTGGTAAGAACACACAAGGAAGGGTTAGGAAGTTCGTCAGGTCGCTCCTCGTTGTCCTCCTTCTTCAGGTGTTTAGGAGAAAGGGAAGTGAAAGGGTCTTGGGTGAGTGTTGCTTCATCGTCACCTTTGATATTCTTAGTCTTGTCCTCCTCTTTCTGCTGCATGTTGAAGGTTTGTTTAAGAGGGATGTCAGCCAGGGTTTGGTGCGCAGGGTTGACTACAGAGAGGCTGGTGTTTGTGTCTCCGTCAGCAACACTCGGACTATTAATGGAAGTGTCAGCCTTGTTAGTGTGGATGATCATACCGTCCTTTCTATCCCCACTGTTCTCCCTTAGCGATGCCTTCTCATCTACAACTAAAGTAATGTTAGTTTTTCTTTTTGATATCAGAGCTGCTTGTTCTTGTGTGTTTGTCTGGTCTTGTCTGGTCTCTGGGTCTTCCGATGCGATATGAATTGAAGTTTCTTGTATTCTTATAACTGATTGGGTTTCTGTATCACAATAATCACTGTTTGTTTCTTTATCTTTACCACATCCTGTTCCTCCCTCGTCACCTCCGCCTCCTGGTTTTGTCTCAGGATCAGTTGTGGGATGTAAAGCTTCAAGGTCATCGAGTGTGTGTCCCGTTAGTGTAGAGTCCCGGGCACACACACCTTGCACGGGAGATATTTGTGAAGGGTTATCCAGATTGACTAGATTTCCATAGCCCTGATTATAATTTTCTGTTTCTCCTTCATACAAGCGATTGGATGTTTCAGATTGTAAGGAGATTAAGTGTTCTCGTGTTTCTGTCATTATTTGTAGCACTTGAGTATCTGTTTCACTCACTTCACTTATGTTAGCGACACTTTTATCTTTTTCTACACTCGTACTGTCCTCCTCGCGCCCCTCAGCCTGTGTAGGGGAGGGTAAGGCAGGTGTGTGGTGGTGGGGTGACGCTATGTCCTCAGGCGTTCCTTCATCACCGCTCCACACGTTAGCTGCTGAGGCACTGTGGCCGCCTCCAGCCTTCCCGCGCCTCATCACTATCTCCTCGTTTTGTTTCGTTTCCTTTCCACTTATGTTTTCGTCAGGCATCCCTTCCTTCCCTCCCTCCCCCTGCCTCCCGGTGGTGGGTGGCTCCATCTCGTGCCAACTGGCGTCGACCACCTTCACCGACTCTGTGTCTTCATCTGACGACACCTCAAACTCGTATATGGTGGATAGAATACGTTGTCCGGTGACCACATCAAAGTAAGGCTCGTGACTAGAATGTCCCCATGACTCATCAAGCATTTCATAGTTGTAGTTGATCACCTTGGGTGCGGGCAGACCCGACGCGCCGCGCATCACAAACCGCTGAGCGGCGGGGAAAGGCTCCACCAGGTGATCTGTGTCAAGTAGGCACTCCTCGTCCCTCTCAAAGAGTCTGAAGCCAACATTCTCCTTCTTCTCGTCCTCCTCTGCAGCCAGGGTGCGGCACACGGCGTAACAGTCTTGGGCTTCAGGCTCGTAATCAAAGCCGCCGATCCTGTCCAACTCTGTGTTCTGCCTTTCTATCAGACCCTCGAAGAAGGACTTGACGCTGTCCCAATTGGTGAAGTCCTCGTTGTTGGGGTCAAACTCAACTATCCCGTTGTCGTGGGTCAGGTTGGCATCGATGAAGAAGTCGCTGGTGTCTTGGTCAAACCACGACGCGTCGCCAGCCTCCTCCAACCCAACCATCTCACTCTCTGTGTTGAAGGATGGACTCGGCAAGGCGCGCGTCACCTCGGCCTCGACCTGACCACCCTCCGAGGGCGTGTTGGCCTCCTCGTCATCCTGCTCGAGGGAGTCTGAATAATCAGACTCTGTGTTTGTCATTTCTGATACTCCACTGTCAGTCAAGATGGAGTCACAAGGCGAGAACTGAGGCTTTAAAACACCTTCAGACACCACTGTGTTCTCCCTGCTTCCCTCTGGGGCCGAGGCGACACTGGCAGCTTCATTATGTCCTTCCCGCCTCTCCTCCACCCCTTGGTGTGTAAGTTCACCCTCCATCTTCCACAGCTGTGACACTGTACCGGCTTCCACCTCCTCCACTACCACTTAAGAATGCTACGTCTTACCTGCGGCGGTGACGACTTCCTCAACATCGCAAGGCGTCGGCGAAGGTTCGCACTCAGAGTCGGAGTGAAGGGCGGCGGTGTGGTCCTCCTCGGTGGGCGAAGGACCGTCGTGTAGCGTGCACGTTGTATGTTCGATGCACGTTGATGCTACGTGACTGATCAAACTATGGTAATGAAACTTATTTTGAATGTCTAGCACACCGGCTACTAAGTGAAGCATTCTAGGTAAGTAAGGGGCTGCCTGGGGGACTATTGGCTTCAAGGGCTTCAAGGGCCGTGCTGCTCGCCTCGCTCCAGTCTGATCTGAGCCTGAACGCGCTGCTCCTGGGTTCGCCGTGCTTCTCAGCCTCACTGGCAGCGCCCTACACTTGCACAACTAATAACTGAGAAAGTTTTTGCCCTGTGTTGCATCCACGGACTGGATCTACAGGACTGTGCTCTC
>JAXIVD010011403.1:0-11428 GCA_036785275.1 Cancer borealis
CTTCTCTCTTATCTCCTCTTTCCCCCACTTCACACACTCTTAGCTTTTCACTGATTTTGAACTTCTCTTCTTCCCTTCCTTCCGTTCCTCTTCTTCCTCCTCCTTCGTATATCCCTCCTGTCCCCGTTTCTTCTCCTTCCTCCTTCCTCCTTCCCTCCCAATACCTTCCTCCTTAAGCCTTTCCTCCATTTCCTTCTCCTATGTGCCTCCCTTGTCTCTTTCTTTCCTCTTCCTCTTCCTAGATTCCTCCTCTCTATCCTCTTTTATCGTCACCACTCTTACCCATCCTTCCTGACTAATTCCTCCTCCTCCTCCTTCTCCTCCTCCTCCTTCTCCTCCTCCTCCTCCTCCTCCTCCTCCTCCTCCTCCTCCTCCTCCTCCTCCTCCTCCTCCTCCTCCTCCTCCTCCTCCTCCTCCTCCTTTTCCTCCTCCTCCTTTTCTTCCTCCTCCTCTTGCAGCTGCAACTCGAAAAACAGAACAGAATGCATATTTCTAAGCAATAAATAAAGCTTAAATTTATGATAATATTCCCTCGGTGGAGAATAACTCACAGACTGCGAAGTAGCGATGCATGAAAGGGGGAAGAAGAGAGAAAAAAAGCAGAAACAAAAGACAACACTAAAGCGTCTGGTGATTTTGGGAAAAGCTGAAGAAAGAGAATGACAGAGAGAAGACAGAAAAAAAAAGAGGGAAGGTAAGGGACACAAGCAATGTCTCTGCATGCACGACTCTTGAAAAATGTTGTGAATTTCCTGTATCGTATAATGGAAAAGCGAGAAAGGAAAATGTAAAGATGAAGGAAGGAAAATAGAAGGGAGGGGGTGAAGAAAACAGCTATTTATGTATTATGGAGGAAAGATTATGAAGAAGGAAAAAGAAACATTTTTTTAAGTCAGGGAAGTCTGAACATCATAACTCCTTTAGAAAATTTTGGAAAAGAATTTTGCCAACAAACCAACCAAAAACAACAAGCTTAAAATACAAAAAAAAAAAAAAAAAAAAGAATAAATAAAGAACGCAACTGAAAAAATAATGAAAAAATGAAAATAGCGGCACAAAACAAGGAAAAAAAATAAAAAATATAAAAATAGCGGCACACAAGGAAAAAAAATAAATAAAATACATAAAATAAATAAACAAGAAAATACACAACACACATTAACCATTTCCATCTTAAACATACAAGTCAATAGGACAATTTTCTTTTTTCCTTCTATTTACGCAAGTGTGTCCTCGCATTCCCAAGATGATGTCGAGATGAATAATTCCATATTTCTTGTAGTGGAGGAGGAGGAGGAGGAGGAGGAGGAGGAGGAGGAGATGGTAGTGGTGGCGGGGATGGATTGCCTGGCTGGTGGATGGAAGGAGATGGTGGAGGATGTGGAGGTGGTGGAGGGAGGTGGTGGGGAGGTGATGGAGTGGACTATGCATCCACCTCACCTTCACGACATTATCTTCCACTCAATGGCTTCCACATATATCTCCAGCGCCTGTTTCTCCCTCCACTCTACTGATACTCTCATCCCCTTGCTTCTATCTCCTCCTTTACCTCCACCTTCCCTCCCTCCTTCCTACCATGTATCTCCTTTACTCTCCTTTACTCCTACTTATCCATCTGCCACTAATACTTCCTTCTATCATCCAGTTTTGATTAATTCTTTTTTTATTTTTTCTCTTTTATTTCCTCATTTTTTTTCTTTCTCCTTCTTTCTTTACAAACCAAAGAGACAGAGGAAGAAAGAAAGAAAGAAAGAAAGAAAGAAAATGAGTGAGAGACATAGAGAGAAAGAGAGAGAGCAAAAAGAGAGATAGAGAAAGCGAGAGCATTTGTCTATTATGCACTGTCATGAACTCGACCTTATAGTGAAAACACACACACACACACACACACACACACACACACACACACACACACACACACACACACACACACACACACACACACACACACACACACACACACACACACACACACCTGAGTACGTAAATTCACCATCAAACCTTTACTCTACATGAATCAAAACATTTCAGCTTCGCAACACATTACAACATCGTTCTTAAGCCCCTTATTCTTCCCCCTGGTAAGTCAGTTCTCATTTTCAGATTACAAAACGTGCTATTATCTCTCACTCTCCTCCTCCTGCTCCTTCTCCTACCACTACTACGCCTCCTTCTCTTCCCCTCCTCCCCTTTATAATAGCCCTCCCTTCCTCTTCCCCTCCGCTAAATACAAACAGACATAGGTAATTAATATCTTCACAAACTGGGGAACACTGTTGCTCACTGTCTTGACTGTACAGGAGGGGACAGTGTTACGTGGAGGAGGAGTGATGAAGACACGGAGGAGGAGGAGTGGTGAAGAAGTGGAGGAAGGGGAGAAAGGAGGAGGAGGAGGAGGAGGAGGAGGGGAAAAGTGATGAGAAGAGGGATGATGAGATAGAGAATCAGAAGTAATACAGAGATGGACAAAGACGATGAGGAGGAGAAGGAGGAAGAGGTGGAGAAAGAAGTATAAATATTAAGTATGAAGAAGAAAAAGAAGAAGTTAATCCATCCTACTCATCTTCCTTAACCTTGATCTTTTCTTCATTTCCTTCAATATAATCCATTCACTTTTAACTCTTAACGAAAATTATTCATCTCTCTCTCTCTCTCTCTCTCTCTCTCTCTCTCTCTCTCTCTCTCTCTCTCTCTCTCTCTCTCTCTCTCTCTCTCTCTCTCTCTCTCTCTCTTCTCTCTCTCTCTCTCTCTCTCTCTCTCTCTCTCTCTCTCTCTCTCTCTCATCCTAACATGTAAGAGGGAAAATTATGTGCACTAAAGAATCTGTTTTTACAGCAAACATCTGTATTGATTAACAGTTGAAATTGAAATATTCTTCCGAGTATTACCTGTTAGGAGCGTTGAGCGATGATTAAGAGGCACTGTATTACTTGGGAGCGAGGAAGAAGCACACGAGGAGGAGGAGGAGGAGGAGGAGGAGGAGGAGGAGGAGGAGGAGGAGGAGGAGGAAGAAGAGGAGGAGGAGAACGTCTGGCAGAAGCACCAGTTTTAGTTATGATGAAACAAAGAATGACCTACAATTTGATGTCCTTAATTTTGTTTTTTCCATAATTTTGTTTTTTTCCTTTTTTTCTCTGTCTTATATCATGTAACTCACAAATTTGGAAGCAACAGGGAACCAATCAGAGAAAAGACAAAAGTATGTGAGTCAGGAATCCTCACGCAATGCCTCATTATATATTTTTTGTAATGATTTTTTTTCTCTCTCTCTTTTTCTCTCTCTGACCGATTTGACGTGCAAACGAAGGCGACGCACCTGAATAATACCTAAAGAATAAATATGAAGGAGAAATATAACACGCTGGATAATGTTCTCTTATTTTTCCTTAAATTTTTATTTATTTAATTTTATTTATTTAATTTCAAATATTTTTTTTTTTTTTTTTTTTTTTGCCGCATTGAATTTCAGCTGCAAGTTTTCTGAATAATGTTTCCGTAAAAAGTTGAAATGAAAGTGTTATTCGATATCAATGAGTGTCACGTCCAGCGGGAAAGTGCAGACCTCACCGATATGTATTTCATTACAGTGTGTGGCACGTTGAACCTATTGCGCCAATGACCTATGAAAAAAAATAAAAATAAATAAATAAATAAAATAAAATAAAAATAAAGCACCCAAAGAAAGAGGCGCACTTGTCGAGTTAATTCAAGTTTCAAATTTCAAAAATTGTGAATGATCCTTAAAAAAATAGATTGGAGGTAGAGAGAGTTGGATATTAGCTGTCATTACCAGTCATTCAAGCCACTCACTCACCGCCAAGGGGAGGTACTTACACGCACACGCACACACACACACACACACACACACACACACACACACACACACACACACACACACACACACACCAAAAATGATACATACATACGAGTTACTTCCTACAACATATACATCCACACATAAAATACATACAAATAATACAACAGATACAAAAACACCGATCCACGAACAACAACCTGAGATAAGGACATAAAGATAAGACCTAACTGACTTTCCATGCAAACAGATAGTAAGTAAGTAGATGCATAATAAGGGCAAGAGTTTCATCGCGTAGGTCATTATTTTCAAATCATCACCTCACCAGTGTCGCCTTTACGATATTGATGTATAAGTGCCTCGCGTGGAGCTAACACCAAGAGCTCCACAGGATAACCAAGAATACCACAATGAGTGAGCTTCTACCTCTAGAAACTACTGACTAAGTGATGGGGTTTGAGGTGGGAGTGAATAGTGAGGTTGATGAAAGGAAAGTATTATTCAACAATGGAGAAAAAAATGAAACACTGGATGCAATAGTGGGGAGATTTTTTTTCTTTTCTCTCTCTCTCTCTCTCTTTCTCTCTCTCTCTCTCTCTCTCTCTCTCTCTCTCTCTCTCTCTCTCTCTCTCTCTCTCTCTCTCTCTCTCTCTCTCATCTGGGAATAGAAATGAACGCCTAGACGACAACCCAATTTTCTTCCACAAATAAATGACACGAAAATGGATTAGCGCCCACCCCCCTCCAACCCTCAACCCCTGAACCCCCCAAACACAGGCAGCTGAACACTAAGTAAATAATACTCATAAAGAGGGGAAAGAAGAGCCTTACACGAGACCCAATGAGGAGTGGAAGTATGAGAGAGTGAGGGGATGAAGGAGAATTGAGGGGAAGCGAGGGGAGATGAGGGGAGCTAAGGAGAAGAACAAGCAAAGTGATAATAGGAAATGTAAGAAGGTGACGAAGGTAAATAATGAAGGAGAGGAAAACTTAGAAAAATATTGTTAGGTATGACTTGAATAACTGAGGAATGGAATGAAGGACCTAAGGAATGTTTGGAATGAATGCGTAAGACGAGAAAAGAAAGGGAGTGAGATAATGAGCAATGATGAGAAAATGAGAACGAAATAAGAGAGATA
The DNA here is from genome assembly GCA_036785275.1 of Cancer borealis. Lineage (NCBI taxonomy): Eukaryota > Metazoa > Arthropoda > Malacostraca > Decapoda > Cancridae > Cancer > Cancer borealis. The sequence goes on from JAXIVD010011403.1 coordinate 4,954, forward strand.
GATAGAAAAAGATAAATAGATGGCACCAGACACTCCCACCTAATCCTTTTTATTCACTCAGACTCATTGGATAAGCGGGCGGCGTGGGTGTATTTTGTGCCTCACAGCCTCGCATCCCTGCCGTAATTTCCACTAATTTCGCTTGAGTGTACGTCCATTTCTCTTCCTGTCCACGTCCGCCCGTCCGTTCTGAATATATGAAAGTTTTCAAACAATTTAATGAACAAACGGAGTACTGTACCTCTTCTCCTTTGTTTTGGTGTCAGTGAAATTACTTTGTGCCACTCACTCGGCAAATACCCTATAAAGAAGCGAGAAAGAGAGAGAGAGAGAGAGAGAGAGAGAGAGAGAGAGAGAGAGAGAGAGAGAGAGAGAGAGAGAGAGAGAGAGAGAGAGAGAGAGAGAGAGAGAGAGAGAGAGAGAGAGAGAGAGAGAGAGAGAGAGAGTATTACACAAACCACGCAGGTCTCAGGGTCCATAGGAAGTGGTTCGTCCCTAATCTTGTTTACGTTGTGACTGTTGACTGCAATTTAGGCAACGCTGGTAAGTGTGAAAGTGAATCTTGAATGTGTTGTGTTATGATACAAGGCGATGTATGCCACTATCTGCTGTACACACACACACACACACACACACACACACACACACACACACACACACACACACACACACACACACACACACACACACAAACAAAGAAAAAAAATACATCGACACATTTTTTTTTTCTCTCTCCCTCTCTTTCTCTTTCTCATCTCTCTTGCATGATATCATCTTTAATTAAGAAATAGTTGAGGGGTTCGTGATTATTTTATTCATCTACATTTGCGTTGCAGGTCATTACTCTTCACCCTTGCATATCCAGGCATCGATTCAGGAGATATGACTTGTCTTAACTCTGAAAAAAAGGACAAAAAACAAACTATCTTTCTTTGTATCGTTCTCCTTGGTGTGGACTCGGTTTTTATAACATTTTTATTCTTTATTTTTTGCATAAATGTCTCCAGGTTTCAAAGTTTTGTTTTCTGGAGTTCTGGTTTTGAAATATCTTGCACGAAACATGAACAAAGAACTGGAAATGGTGTACTAAAAGTGATCTAACGAGACTAATGTTCGGGAAATGTTGGTGATTTTTCTCAATACATCTCTATGAGGAAATATCTTGTGTATGATTTATTGAAGGATCTCGCTGACTTTACTTATTGCCTTGTTAAGCTATTTGAAAAGAGAAGAAATGAACAGTGGGTAAGTAATATCACTAAAATACATCACTTGTCAAAATGTTAACTACTCATTCCGCTTCGGAGTCAAGTTTGTTGCTCAGTAAGCTTATTTCAAGGAATTGCCGCAAGTCTGTCCTCAATGGAACTGCCAACAATTTCGTGAAGGGCTTTGTGTGAGTTCATTCTATTAGAGGAAGACATCACTAAATATCCAGCTTCACTACCATCAAGGAAATTAGTGATGAGGGTTTGGTCTTAGAGTGGAATGAATCAATGGAAACTAACCATTCATCTTTTCACTGATCCGTTTAGAGCAGTAGCAAGAATAGTAACATTAGTAATCCTCCTCCTCCTCCTCCTCCTCCTCCTCCTCCTCCTCCTCCTCCTCCTCCTCCTCCTCCTTCTCCTCCTCCTCCTCCTCCTCCTCCTCCTCCTCCTCCTCCTCCTCCTCCTCCTCCTCCTCCTCTTCCTCCTCCTCCTCCTCCTCCTCCTCCTCCTCCTCCTCTTAATTAAAAGAGAGCACCACCATTTCAAAACGACAATAAGAAAAATACATCTAATGAAAGACAGACATAGGTAAAAGAACATCGATAAAAGAAACGCCGAGATAATTGCGTGATTATCATTTCCTGTGCTTTTTGAGGAAACATCATGCTGTGCTTTTTGAGGAAACATCATAGTTAGTCTAGCAAATATTTATGCTGAGTAGACCGTCAACTGGAGAGCAAAACGTTGGCCTGCATTGTTTGCGGCACGCGTTGGCCTTTTAATGTGTTTGTTTAAGGGTCGGATGTCAACAGTGTTTGAAGCTTGACGCAGCGGTGCCCATTATGTTAACCTGAACAATGTAATGCACTTCTACGACTCAGCTTTTCTGGCTAAACATTTCCTTTCGTTAGTCATTATGTGCTGTTCCTTGCCTTTCTATCTCTACTTATCCGTCCTGTTCCCCTTTCGATACCTTATTTTGACGGGCGTGGACGTTATGGTAAGGCTAATGGAGAGTAGGGGGAGATGCCGCCCACACACAGTCGAAGGCTCGTGTTTCTGTTGTCACAAAGGTATGGGGAGACCCGCCCTTTCCCCGCCCTTGGCACTCTGATGGGTGTGAGGGGGTGCCGACGTCACCTCTATTTTAATACACACACATTCCCCATCTGTATGTGCCACTGCGTCAAGCCAATAATGGAAATACTTCAGCTATTTTAAGGGCCAGGATTTTCCCCTCTTTCATTAGAAGTCTTATAAAATATTCGCTTTGATATGAAGAAGAAAAAAAAACTAATGCTGCTGGCCATGTTCCTCCATCTCCTCCACCTCCCCTTCCACCTCAGGTGACTACCTAACCCCCCACAAAAAATCGCTCTAATGGAGGACAAAATCAGTCTCAAGAGGAGGCATGTCTGGCCGGCTTTATGAAGTGGTGGGGAAGTGGAAGGAAGGCTTTTGCAGTCATGGTGGTTCGTGGAAAGAATCAAGAGGCGGGACAGGAATCATTAGTGCACTTGATGGCTTTGATCGGCGAGGAGACGCGCCCGTAGGCAGGCAGTGGAAGGGAGGGAAGAGAGGAGGGAGCTGAGGGAGGTGGCTGCCAGGAGATAGCTGCTATGATGTAACAAACGTAATTCTTTACTCTTCTTTCCGTCTTTTGCTTAATCTCCCCTCTTGTCTTCTATTTTTAGTATTTTTCGTCTTTTTTTCATCGTTTCTGTCGTCTTTTTTCTGCGCAGAGGATGCAGGAGTGGTTTGGTCGAGTGGGGCGTGAGAATAGGATAAGAGGAGGGATGAGGGATAGCGCCAAGAGATAATGAGGTTAAGAGGGGGGGATGAATGATAAGGATGGTGATGCAAATGGAAAACCCTTTACGCCCTGTGATCTACGAGGCAGGCAAGGTCAAAACAGAAGAATTTCCACCCAGAAAGTCAATACTTAAACCTCCTTTCTATTCTCTCCTTCCACAAGAACTGTCCACACCACCACCGTCCTCACCTACTTTTTTTTCCCTCTTTTCCTCCTCCTTTTCTCCTCCTTCTTCTTCAGAGGCTACCACGCTTCCTCGCTATCTGATTCTGACATGTTCTTTCACCATCTACTTCCATCTGAGTTACTCCACCAGTCCGTTTTTTTCCACTTACTGAAGCATCCCCCTTTTCACCTGCCCACTAACCAGTGTGAGGGGCGTGTTAGGGTCGCCAGGTAGTGCCACACAGTCACTTAATGTCATCACTGTGCCATAATTGAGCTTCTTCCTTGAGTGGGAGGTGATAGGAAGCGTCAATAGGGATGAGAGAGACACTGAGAGCTAGAGGATGGAAATAAAGAAGTGCCCAGTTAAATACAGAGGAAAATGGATAATGATTGTGTCAATGATTAAGTGTATGAGGATTACTGAATTGAAGGGGGACAGGGTGACGGGAGGGGTTGGGGGCTCCCCTGGCCTTATTACCCTTGCTTAAACACACACTCTCTCTTTTTTTTTTCTTTCTCTCTCTCTCTCTCCTCTCTCTCTCTCTCTCTCTCATCTCTCTCTCCTCTCTCTCTCTCATCTCTCTCTCTCTCTCTCCTCCTCTCTCTCTCCTCTCTCTCCTCGTCTCTCTCCTCTCTCTCTCTCTCTCTCCTCTCTCTCTCTCTCTCCTCATACACGTAACTGCTAGCAATTTCAACTTCACACGTGCAAATACAGACTGTGTTTGCGGTTCGTTGCAGGATGGCATGTGGGGTGGAAGAGGGGGAGAGCGGGTGAGGATGAGGATGAGTATAGACGTAAGTGACGTGTCTTCACCCCTTCACGCCGGTCACAGGGTTCGGTTCTTGTCTTCTATCGTCTGTTCCAGACTACACACAGCCCGTCCTTGCTCTTGACGGCGCACTTTTGGCGTTAATGGTCCTGCCTTGGTCGGATTCCTAAGGACGGTCGATCTATTATAAGTCGATATTTGTCGTCTTTTAAAGCTGTTAGTCTTTCCTTTTTTTCCTTGGGAATCTCATGCTTTTTTAATTTATTTTTTTTACCCGTGTTTTCAATCGTTTATAGATATGGACTAAATTCTTGAAGTGTAATGTGTTTGCTTACGAATTAAAAGAAGTTAATTATTCTCTCTCATGAATAACATATAGTGATTCTACGAATGACACTTTTAATACGTTAATTAATCCGCTGAGCTTCTTTTTCTTCCATAACCGTAACGATACATTAGCGAGCAGCATTTCTGGCCGGCGGCACGTGGCTCACCACCTCCTGGATGCGCCGAGTGTAGCACGCCATCCTTTGTGTCCCTCGTGAGGCAGAAAATACAAAACGCCTCGATTAATCATGACAAAATTTGGAAACACGATTTTGCAGAGAATTTCAAGATCAACTCAAAAGGAAAACAACACACATATAGACTACAAACACATGATGAATGATTAATCAATGATGTTTTAGGTACAAATACTCAAGCTCCCTTCACTATAAATTGTCACTGCTACATGTACAACAATTTCAATATAACTAATGGTTATCTGAGATGAATTTATATGAGGGTTTTTGAAGATATAAACCAACCGTAATGGGTGAACTTGTCAGATAAAAATTGTTCCAGGATAACTCTACTAAACAGCAAAGGATATTTCACTACACTCATAACCACACTATACCTCTATTATAGTGTTATACTCATTACTCCTTTCCCTGTATGCCTCACTAACCTCTACCTCAGGTCACCCAAAAACGTTAGATAGTATAATGTTCCTTGTTCTCATTAGTCTGTTACTTATAACATATTCTATCACGGCTGACCTCGCCATTGTCTCCAAAGGGAACAAGCTTCAATATTTTACCTTTTCCCTCCCCTCCCTGTATCCCATAGCTTCCTGTAGTACCGTTGTCGCTAAGGACGTGGCGCGTCTCACAAAAGGTAGAACAACTATATTTTTCCTCTCTTTTGGTTTTAATATATAAGGACACTTCAAATAAGGATTTTTGTTGGACATCAAATAATGAGTAAAAAATGGGCATTCTTCGGGAGAGAGAGAGAGAGAGAGAGAGGAGAGGGAGCAGAGGGAGAGAGAGAAAGTAGAGAGAGGAGAAGAGAGAGAGAGTGAAGGAGAGAGAGAGAGAGAGAGAGAGGGAGAGAGGAGAAGAGAGAGAGGAGAGGAGATATTGTACACGTCCATTGAATAGTATGTGTAGATTACCTGCGAACATGACCAATTACATGAAATCTGCCAATACAATGTGACGTAGTGCTTGGCGTGGACGTCATTGTGGGTCGGACACCATTGTGTGCGAATGTGTCGTGTGCTGTTCATCATGTACTCACGGGAAAAATGCATTGTATGTACGTGTGTCGTGTGTGTGTGTGTGTGTGTGTGTGTGAGGGTGGGTGTGTGTGTGTGTGTGTGTGTGTGTGTGTGTGTGTGTGTGTGTGTGAGTGTTTGCTTTAATCAGCTGTTGTAAGATAAGCATTGGAACGGAAAATTTCTTAAGCTTTGTTAGGAAAACACCGTAAAATTCATGGTGTTTGGAGGAGGTTAGGTCCGGGCCATAAATCACGTATCTGACGGTGCTAAAACACACACACACACACACACTCACTCACACACACACTCACACACACACACACACACACACACACACACACACACACACACACTAACATAACACAAGGAGAGAAACAACATTAAAATGGTGCAATACTTCTTCGTTTTTATCCTATTCTTCCCTTGACCCTCCTCCTCCTCCTCCTCCTCACTCCTCCTCCTCCTCCTCCTCCCTCTCCTCTACCTCCTCATAATCCAGTTCTCTTTCCTCACATTCTGCTTGACCTTAGTTTTTAATCAGATCTAAGTGTGTTTTTAACTTGGTTTGTTGTTTATTCTCTGTCCAGTGAGATGATGAGGCATGAATGGTCGAGGGCTGATGTAATAGTATAAAATGTGGTGGTGGTAATGGGTGGTAATGATATGATGATGATGATGATTGGTGGTGGTGGTGGTGGTGTGGTGTGGTGGTGGTGGTGGTGTGGTGGTGGTGGTGGTGTGGTTGTTGTCTGGCAAGGTTAAAAAAAGCAAGTATAATGTTGTTTTCGCTAGTGATGCTGCGGTCTTTTTACCTGCAGATATAGTCATTCTCTCTCTCTCTTCTCTCTCTCTTCTCTCTCTCTCATCTCTTCTCCTCTCTCTCTCTCTCTCTCCTCTCTCTCCTCTCCTCATTATCCGCATCATTTCCACCACACAGCCGCAGCCTCATCCCGCCTACTCCTACCAC
>JAXIVD010011404.1:0-7500 GCA_036785275.1 Cancer borealis
CTAGGATATTGTTTTATGAATGAATAATAATTTTTTCTTTGAAGTCTTACAACAGTCTCATGCAATTAACCATATATTTATAACCGGTGTACGTCAGGTCTCAAAAGTAGTCGACGAACTATGATTCCACAATTTTAAGTCACATAGTTGCCGCATTCACTGTAAGAAAGTCTGCTGACGGTAATAGTGCTGAACTGCAAACGCAGCTTCGAAGGGGCACTGTAATTTGCGTTTGTCGGACTGTTGGATGGAAACCTAGCTAACAGTGGACAATTGATAGACATATCATATTCTACGTCACGTCACAGATTGTTACCAACTATACCAAACAAATCAAGATACATATGGAAAACTTGCTGAATTGCAAAGGTTCCCGCGAAGTGAAGACATGCAAGACTGACAACGTTGGTACCTGGTCGACGAGCTTACACACCGTAACCTGCTATACCTGACAAACTTCAATATAGAATGTAAGTCAACTCCCAATGGCGTTGTTGCAGAGGAAATGACAGTTATCAAACACATTGTGCATACGTATGTGCGTATATCGCACAGGCAATGGAACACTTAGCTTATTATATACACGATCAACACGGCTATTGTGCAGCAATATAGAATACACACACACAAATATACGTAATCAATAATGAAAATATATAAACTGCAATAGTTACCCTCATTATGAAAAAATAATAACACGCCACCACACTAACATATACAAGCCCACATTTCCTATTCTAAAAATATTACAAACAACTTCACTGCTATCAAAAAAATGTTGACCCATCCCACGCAAACATTCACAGCACTCATAACCATGGATACCACTCAAATACATCCATACAGGCACTCATATCCTCCACGCATGTGTGTGTGTGTGTGTGTGTGTGTGTGTGTGTGTGTGTGTGTGTGTGTGTGTGTGTGTGTGTGTGTGTGTGTGTGTGTGTGTGTGTGTGTATTTCACTGTCACAGTCTGCTGCTGATCTCTCTCGATACAGCCGGCCGTCCCCCTATGGAAAGAGCTCAGAGCTCATAGAGACCAATCTTTGGGTTGGACCGAGACCACTCACACACAACACACCGGGACAACGAGATCACAACAACCTCGACTTACATCCCGTACCTACTCACTGCTAGGTGAACAGAGGCTACACGTGAAAGGAGATTCGCCCAAATAATCTCCGTCCGCCCAGGGGATCGAACCCTGGCCCCTCGGTTGTGAGCCGAGTGCGCTAACCACTACGCTAGCGGACCGTGTGTGTGTGTGTGTGTGTGTGTGTGTGTGTGTGTGTGTGTGTGTGTGTGTGTGTGTGTGTGTGTGTGTGTGTGTGTGTGTGTGTGTGTGTGTGTGTGTGTGTGTGTGTGTGTGTGTGTGTGTGTGTGTGTGTGTGTGTGTGTGTGTGTGTGTGTGTGTGTGTGTGTGTGTGTGTGTGTGTGTGTGTGTGTGTGTGTGTGTGTGTGTGTGTGTGTGTGTGTGTGTGTGTGTGTTGTGTGTGTGTGTGTGTGTGTGTGTGTGTGTGTGTGTGTGTGTGTGTGTGTGTGTGTGTGTGTGTGTGTGTGTGTGTGTGTGTGTGTGTGTGTGTGTGTGTGTGTGTGTGTGTGTGTGTGTGTGTGTGTGTGTGTGTGTGTGTGTGTGTGTGTGTGTGTGTGTGTGTGTGTGTGTGTGTGTGTGTGTGTGTGTGTGTGTGTGTGTGTGTGTGTGTGTGTGTGTGTGTGTGTGTGTGTGTGTGTGTGTGTGTGTGTGTGTGTGTGTGTGTGTGTGTGTGTGTGTGTGTGTGTGTGTGTGTGTGTGTGTGTGTGTGTGTGTGTGTGTGTGTGTGTGTGTGTGTGGTGTGTGTGTGTGTGTGTGTGTGTGTGTGTGTGTGTGTGTGTGTGTGTGTGTGTGTGTGTGTGTGTGTGTGTGTGTGGTGTGTGTGTGTGTGTGTGTGTGTGTGTGTGTGTGTGTGTGTGTGTGTGTGTGTGTGTGTGTGTGTGTGTGTGTGTGTGTGTGTGTGTGTGTGTGTGTGTGTGTGTGTGTGTGTGTGTGTGTGTGTGTGTGTGTGTGTGTGTGTGTGTGTGTGTGTGTGTGTGTGTGTGGTGTGTGTGTGTGTGTGTGTGTGTGTGTGTGTGTGTGTGTGTGTGTGTGTGTGTGTGTGTGTGTTGTGTGTGTGTGTGTGTGTGTGTGTGTGTGTGTGTGTGTGTGTGTGTGTGTGTGTGTGTGTGTGTGTGTGTGTGTGTGTGTGTGTGTGTGTGTGTGTGTGTGTGTGTGTGTGTGTGTGTGTGTGTGTGTGTGTGTGTGTGTGTGTGTGTGTGTGTGTGTGTGTGTGTGTGTGTGTGTGTGTGTGTGTGTGTGTGTGTGTGTGTGTGTGTGTGTGTGTGTGTGTGTGTGTGTGTGTGTGTGTGTGTGTGTGTGTGTGTGTGTGTGTGTGTGTGTGTGTGTGTGTGTGTGTGTGTGTGTGTGTGTGTGTGTGTGTGTGTGTGTGTGTGTGTGTGTGTGTGTTGTGTGTGTGTGTGTGTGTGTGTGTGTGTGTGTGTGTGTGTGTGTGTGTGTGTGTAAAGGAAGTTATCCTCCACAACATATGCACATCCTCCCCACAAATCACACCTACACCATCTAGAGAGTGAGTTGCATTTGATTTACACCATCGTCCGTTCGTCATTTGTACAAATAAGTCTTCCGTTTCCCAAAGAACATTTGCTTTTCTTTACAAACTCCTACCACTGCTTTACTCTTTCGCCGCAAGCAATAACAGACACGTCAGGAGTTTAGCACTCAACGGAAGTTCCTTAGTTCCTTCAAGGAGGCTTTTCTGGCAGCAATAACAACCAATAGTATAGGTCAGGGCACTGGTTTTAATTTTGACAAATAAACTTAACATGATGTTGACATGTGGTTTATAAAAGTTACTGACAAAAATAAACTACCCATGATACTATTATACTTGCATTTCTGTATAACCACTGATAATAACTATAAAAACTAGAATAGCGATTTGTGATTTAAATCCCTATCACGAAAACAAATTCCACTGAAAGATCTCAAGAGCCAGTACGTGCCTCCTCCTCCTCCTCATGTAACTCCCGAGGCGACCCTTCGGATGCAAGCGGTAAGGCGCCGCAGACGTTTTGAAAACACGAAAAGGAAATGTACAAATACAAGCTATTCCCCAATTTTACGGAGACGTCTGAGATGCACATCATACTGTAATATATATACGACAAAGGCCAAGAAAAACGTTAGTAAATTACTAAAACTTAAGCAATATTAACAACAATTACTGCATATTACATTAGGTAACGACAGATAAAATACATTTATTTTACAGAAACACAACGCTATTCCCCTTCGCCTCTGTCACCACACCATCTGCAGTACACTCATACGAAGTCCTTGCCCGGGTGGACACATTTATTCGAATTCCCTGCTCGATCCTTTCCCAAACTATTATTATTCTGACCAGTCATTCAAATGACCAATATTATTGCATTTTTATCTTGCTTACATTCATTCCCTTATGCGAGAACAGGTTTTATTGTGATAAGTGCATAACGTGCGTTGACACAAAGAGATTATTGCACGAATATTAGTATTGGTGCCTGAGTGGGGTGCCGTGTGAGATGCTCCTACCGTGCTTCTCTTGACACAGAGTAACGGATAAGAAATACCAAATAGGATTTGATGGCACTTTATCGAGGTTTCTACTCTCTAAATATCTAACGCTAAGCCATCGCCTCGCCTATATTTAGCACATTGACTTATTTTTTAAACAAACAAAGATTGGGTAGGCAGTCATTCATTGATATAAAAATATATGTGACATGCTTCCCACTCCCGCAGAAATATGAATACCCATCCTACTATATTTTCCTTCGATCCAGATCGTCCCAGAAGCCATATCCAGTGCACTTCCCTGAGCAATATACGGTTGGCCTTGGGAAGCCAGTGCATACCAGACTCCCTTTCCCTCCTGCCTTCCATTCTCCCTATCAACAAACACCGCAATATACAAGCGGCGCCACAAGCATCCCCGCCTTCCCAAACAAGGCTTCTCCGCCAAATTGTGTCTAGTAACATCTCGAGCCATTCAAGTTGTTGTATCAATACGAGAAATATACAAGGTCTTTGTTTTTAACGTAGTGCAGTTAAAAATGAAAGAGAACGTTAGGAAACCATCAACGTGTAGACCAGTGTGTGTGTGTGTGTGTGTGTGTGTGTGTGTGTGTGTGTGTGTGTGTGTGTGTGTGTGTGTGTGTGTGTGTGTGTGTGTGTGTGTGTGTGTGTGTGTGTGTGTGTGTGTGTGTGTGTGTGTGTGTGTGTGTGTGTGTGTGTGTGTGTGTGTGTGTGTGTGTGTGTGTGTGTGTGTGTGTGTGTGTGTGTGTGTGTGTGTGTGTGTGTGTGTGTGTGTGTGTGTGTGTGTGTGTGTGTGTGTGTGTGTGTGTGTGTGTGTGTGTGTGTGTGTGTGTGTGTGTGTGTGTGTGTGTGTGTGTGTGTGTGTGTGTGTGTGTGTGTGTGTGTGTGTGTGTGTGTGTGTGTGTGTGTGTGTGTGTGTGTGTGTGTGTGTGTGTGTGTGTGTGTGTGTGTGTGTGTGTGTGTGTGTGTGTGTGTGTGTGTGTGTGTGTGTGTGTGTGTGTGTGTGTGTGTGTGTGTGTGTGTGTGTGTGTGTGTGTGTGTGTGTGTGTGTGTGTGTGTGTGTGTGTGTGTGTGTGTGTGTGTGTGTGTGTGTGTGTGTGTGTGTGTGTGTGTGTGTGTGTGTGTGTGTGTGTGTGTGTGTGTGTGTGTGTGTGTGTGTGTGTGTGTGTGTGTGTGTGTGTGTGTGTGTGTGTGTGTGTGTGTGTGTGTGTGTGTGTGTGTGTGTGTGTGTGTGTGTGTGTGTGTGTGTGTGTGTGTGTGTGTGTGTGTGTGTGTGTGTGTGTGTGTGTGTGTGTGTGTGTGTGTGTGTGTGTGTGTGTGTGTGTGTGTGTGTGTGTGTGTGTGTGTGTGTGTGTGTAAAGGAAGTTATCCTCCACAACATATGCACATCCTCCCCACAAATCACACCTACACCATCTAGAGAGTGAGTTGCATTTGATTTACACCATCGTCCGTTCGTCATTTGTACAAATAAGTCTTCCGTTTCCCAAAGAACATTTGCTTTTCTTTACAAACTCCTACCACTGCTTTACTCTTTCGCCGCAAGCAATAACAGACACGTCAGGAGTTTAGCACTCAACGGAAGTTCCTTAGTTCCTTCAAGGAGGCTTTTCTGGCAGCAATAACAACCAATAGTATAGGTCAGGGCACTGGTTTTAATTTTGACAAATAAACTTAACATGATGTTGACATGTGGTTTATAAAAGTTACTGACAAAAATAAACTACCCATGATACTATTATACTTGCATTTCTGTATAACCACTGATAATAACTATAAAAACTAGAATAGCGATTTGTGATTTAAATCCCTATCACGAAAACAAATTCCACTGAAAGATCTCAAGAGCCAGTACGTGCCTCCTCCTCCTCCTCATGTAACTCCCGAGGCGACCCTTCGGATGCAAGCGGTAAGGCGCCGCAGACGTTTTGAAAACACGAAAAGGAAATGTACAAATACAAGCTATTCCCCAATTTTACGGAGACGTCTGAGATGCACATCATACTGTAATATATATACGACAAAGGCCAAGAAAAACGTTAGTAAATTACTAAAACTTAAGCAATATTAACAACAATTACTGCATATTACATTAGGTAACGACAGATAAAATACATTTATTTTACAGAAACACAACGCTATTCCCCTTCGCCTCTGTCACCACACCATCTGCAGTACACTCATACGAAGTCCTTGCCCGGGTGGACACATTTATTCGAATTCCCTGCTCGATCCTTTCCCAAACTATTATTATTCTGACCAGTCATTCAAATGACCAATATTATTGCATTTTTATCTTGCTTACATTCATTCCCTTATGCGAGAACAGGTTTTATTGTGATAAGTGCATAACGTGCGTTGACACAAAGAGATTATTGCACGAATATTAGTATTGGTGCCTGAGTGGGGTGCCGTGTGAGATGCTCCTACCGTGCTTCTCTTGACACAGAGTAACGGATAAGAAATACCAAATAGGATTTGATGGCACTTTATCGAGGTTTCTACTCTCTAAATATCTAACGCTAAGCCATCGCCTCGCCTATATTTAGCACATTGACTTATTTTTTAAACAAACAAAGATTGGGTAGGCAGTCATTCATTGATATAAAAATATATGTGACATGCTTCCCACTCCCGCAGAAATATGAATACCCATCCTACTATATTTTCCTTCGATCCAGATCGTCCCAGAAGCCATATCCAGTGCACTTCCCTGAGCAATATACGGTTGGCCTTGGGAAGCCAGTGCATACCAGACTCCCTTTCCCTCCTGCCTTCCATTCTCCCTATCAACAAACACCGCAATATACAAGCGGCGCCACAAGCATCCCCGCCTTCCCAAACAAGGCTTCTCCGCCAAATTGTGTCTAGTAACATCTCGAGCCATTCAAGTTGTTGTATCAATACGAGAAATATACAAGGTCTTTGTTTTTAACGTAGTGCAGTTAAAAATGAAAGAGAACGTTAGGAAACCATCAACGTGTAGACCAGTGTGTGTGTGTGTGTGTGTGTGTGTGTGTGTGTGTGTGTGTGTGTGTGTGTGTGTGTGTGTGTGTGTGTGTGTGTGTGTGTGTGTATGTGCGTGCGTGCGTGCGTGCTTGCGTGCGTGCTTGCGTGTGTGCGTGCTTGCGTGTGTGTGTGCTTGTGTGTGTTTGCGTGCGTGCGTGCGTGCGTGCGTGCGTGCGTGCGTGCGTGCGTGCGTGTGTGTGTGTGTGTGTGTGTGTGTGTGTGTGTGTGTGTGTGTGTGTGTGTGTGTGTGTGTGTGTGTGTGTGTGTGTGTGTGTGTGTGTGTGGCGAATATCACACTCGTCACTGTTTGGTGGTAGTCTTCCTCCCTTTAGCGTGAATGTGGAATTATTCGACGACGAAACACCCGCGCAATACGACGAAACACCCGCGCAATACGACGAAACACCCGCGCAATACGACGAAACACCCGCGCAATACGACGAAACACCCGCGCAATACGACGAAACACCCGCGCAATACGACGAAACACCCGCGCAATACGACGAAACACCCGCGCAATACGACGAAACACCCGCGCAATACGACGGAAAACTTGCCTAAGAAGGATGTGGGGGAAAGAAATATATAACCTTCTTTCCAGGGCAACGTTTCCCTTTAACAACCCATTTTCCTTCCTCTCGTTTAGAGCATCTTTTCCCATCCCTGATTGGTGTACGGGAAGCAGAATCATTGATAATACAGTAAGATATGTGTTACGTCAATATCTAAAGCTATGATGCATGTGATTCATGTTCACAATCACATTCTCTGTTGGCGTTAAAGAGAGATGCTGGATACGAAATGCACAAAAATAGTACAAAATGACCACGGGCAAAACTGTAAATGGCCATCCAAAAATGTGTTGTTTGCATAATGATACG
>JAXIVD010011404.1:10000-11427 GCA_036785275.1 Cancer borealis
CGATCGTATTACAGTGCATGGTTGAAGCCGGACGCGTATTTCCTTCGCCAGCAACATTACTTCCAAGGAAAATTACAAGTGTTATCATTATTCACAACCTTCAGACCAATTCAGCACACGCTCTACAAGCAATCTTTCTCTACTCGTCTAGCATTATATACAAGCACCATCAACGTTTCAAACTGTACTCGAAATGGGGACATGAGCCATAACCATGCATCAAGTGCCGGGCTGGAGGGAGTTAACAATATCCACAGGTTGAACCACCCTCAAGGTGACCTAACAGAGATGCTAAAACAAACCTCGTGCCAACATGGAGCTTCTCATACACGAAAAGGCGAAGGCAAGCAGAATATAAAAGACAATATATAAGCCAAGAGCGAAGTAGCTTTCCCTTCCCGTCGATAAGCAGCAGTAGTGTTGTTGGCTCGAGTGTTCTGATGTGTCGCCCTGCCTTGAGGTCTAGGTAGGTCTGCATGTATGTGCATGCCACTCACCCTCCTTGTCCATCTCTGTCTATTTAATTAGGTTAGTTGGTAACACTTTAAACCCAAAGAAATTTCCCTAACACAGTTCTGTTCATAAGAATATCAGTCCCCGAGCAATTTCCTCTTTAATGTGTGTTCAACATGCAATCAATGCAGCTCTGGAACCATTTACCTCTTTACTGCCAGGCAATCCTATCCTCCCACAATGACCAGCAGGGGAGAGAAGTCTTACTAAAATTATATTTCCTCGTCGTATTAAGGTAATTCTGACTTGCCAAGAGGTTGAAAACAAAGATATAACCAAGTAAGCCACTCGAAAAATAAGTTACAATCAAAAAGTCCAGAAGACAATACAAAAGTAGTGAATAAAACAGAGCATTTTACAATTCACTAAAGCCCGTCTAATACATAGAGGCAGTCGACAAGGAAATCCACCAACAGGTCATTCATTAAACATCCTACTAGATACTAAAATATCCAATTAATGGTGTGAAGCAGCTTAAAATGGCAATGTAGCTCTCCAAAATTTTAACTGCTACGGAGCAGCCACATGTAGAATTGAATTTGAATATACGAGTTTTAGCGCCAAGCCAGCAATTGACACTGTGGCACTAAGGTTGTCTTTTCTTTTCTTTTTAATTATTCTAAATTTGGACAAAATATACATAATGCTAGATGTAAAGAAGGCATGAAAGCTACCAAGAATATCGTCCAGAAGTGGGGGTCGTGAGAAACTTGAGAAGAATGGATAAGCTTTAGTACGCTGTTAATATTGCAGGACAATCATTAAATAGTTGATTTATAGCTAGCGGACGATGACAGTGTAAGCAGGAAAGGAAAAGGTCATGATACATTGAATATCCATAAGCTAGACGAGTGTGTTCGAGGTGCATACGGGAGATAATTGTTTCCCATTTTACGATTAGGATGGGTTACTAT
>JAXIVD010011405.1:2500-11425 GCA_036785275.1 Cancer borealis
CAAGGCAAGGCAGGGCAAGGCAAGGCAAGGCAAGGCAAGGCAAGGCAAGGTCAGGACAGGCCAGGCCAGGCAAGGCAAGGCAAGGCAAGGCAAGGCAAGGCAAGGCAAGGCAAGGCAAGGCAAGGCAAGGCAAGGCAAGGATGTGAGTCAGCAAGGGTTGGGTGTAAGGCTGAGGCACCGTCCTGCACCTCGTCTTGGTTAGGTTTTACGGCTCATTGTAGTCACGTAGAAGAAGCGATTAAAATTTCACGCGTTTACTCAACTTTCTTTATTATCTACTTGAGGAAGCGTCTCCATTTAAGGTCTGATTAAACCATTTTGCCTTGATGGTTTACGAGATGTCAACCAATAGAAGCACTACATTATAACATAAAACTATTATACTATTATACAAAGTACTTTGACATCAAATTTAATTACCATGACTTGCGAGTCTTAAAAAGATTAATAATGCATAGAAGCAATTACTCAATTATTATTTTCTATATTACCTCTATTTGTATCTGATATATAAAAACCAATTTCTTAAAGGAGTCTTGAATTAAACTTTAAAGTCATTTGTTCCTGGAAAAAAAAAACAGGTACGCAGGAATGAATGGTAATGAGGAGAGAGTAATACTTGTCAAACCCTTATTTAAACTTTTATGTTCAGTCCATGTCAATAGAAGCTTACAACCACAAGGATCCAATCATTTTGCAATCTACCTTCCTTGTATTCATTTCTTCTTTAACATCTTTAATTAAAATCACCTTCACCTAAGTTTCCCTTAATCTCCCTAAAACACCGTATAATCTCTTCGTTATAACCAATGCAGAATAACACCTTTAGGCTCCCTTAATTCCTCCTAAACACATAAACGCCTCAACTATGCTCTAACGCGTCTTAATACCTGTTTCCCTCATGGCATAAAGGTTAAGGGTTTACTCTGCTATTTTGACGCTCTCTGAAGTCATGTGTGCTGTGTAAATGCATATATAACTCTGCTCAACACTGACACTCCAGGATGTGAGTAGAATGAAACCAGAAACTAAGTAGCTGTGTTTCTTACTAACTTCACTCCTCTCTCTCTCACTCACACTCACACTCACACTCACACACACACACACACACACACACACACACACACACACACACACACACGAAAGGGTGAAGGAAAGTTGCGGTGATTCAGGCGCCGACACACACTCAACCCGTATGGCCATACACTCCACCTAGAACATATGTCTGCCTCAACAACTCGAACATATAACTAAAACATTAAAAAAAATACACACACGAAGCTGATGGAATCGAATCGTAATTAAATGAAACCTCTACTTGAGCTCATCCTTCCTACTCGGTTGTTCGTTAACAGGAAAGTGAATAGTGATTACGCCGTCGATAAATTTATTTCATGGTTTTGAAGCACATATGTTATAATATAATGACAAATTTTAAGTTTAATCAATACTTTATATATAACAAAAAAAATTTAACAAAACCTTCAACAAACAAATAATTAAATACATTCAAGGGGATCGATAAATCCTTGTACATCATTAGTGACATAAAAAAACCAATTAAGACCATGTATTATACCTTCACACATGAATAAAATGTCTTTACCTAGTCGTGAAGCCTTCAGGTAAACATGATGCCAGTAATGGTGATCTCTGGGTTTGTAGGAATACTTATTAGACTTACGCCAAAAACGCCCCTCACACCCTTACACCACACCACACCACACCACCGCGGGCTAACAAGAAAATCACGCCTACACACTACTCTCAATGACGCTACGAGCTGGGCACTGGTTATACAGCTGTTCGAGGCTTCATGGGTTCAGGGTTCAGTGACTCGACCATGTACGATTCATTGCTCTCCCTCCCAGCAAGGCCACCACGACCGCCTTGAGGAATGTGGCGGCGGATTCAAAAACTACGACCGAGGAGGAGGAGAGTAAACATTGAACCACTGAATATGGAAGCAAGTGTTATTCTTCTTCTTTTTTTATACTTGTTCATATGATATACGAGCAGTGGTATGTAGCAGCAAGTAGTATCTCTAAACGCTGTTAGTCATCCCGTCCTTATAGTGGCGTAGGAAGGCTTATGATTTCTTGAGTCCCTGCTTTCTTTTGCTTACACGTCTCGCACTCTCGCGCCAGTCCTCATGATCAGGCAAAGCGGGAAGTGTTGTGACGTACTACGGCGCCACTCTTGAAATTAACTTTGGTCATACAGTAATAGTTGTTAGATTCTTATTTGTATTACACACTAACACTGCCAAGCCATCCCTCGATTCACCACACGCAACATACTGAGTTGATGCAGGAGTTGTACGCTGAACA
Organism: Cancer borealis; assembly: GCA_036785275.1. Lineage (NCBI taxonomy): Eukaryota > Metazoa > Arthropoda > Malacostraca > Decapoda > Cancridae > Cancer > Cancer borealis. The sequence goes on from JAXIVD010011405.1 coordinate 4,831, forward strand.
CAGCCTCTCTTTAAAGGTCTGTTTAATCATCATGGTAAGTGTTAGGTGCACAGGAGCTGCCTCGTATAGGTCAACTGGGGCCTTTTGCAGCCTCCTTATTTTTTTTATGTTTTAATGTTCATCTAAGTTGTAATTACTGCATTCATTACAACATCTTCCTTCCAAGGTTACAATTACACCTGTTTCAACTGAAATACTAGAAGAACATGCGTCTCCCACGACAGGGCCAAATGGTGAGAAAGTCGCCGCTGTGGGAATTCAGATGAGATGTATTACATAATATGATCAATGTACAATGTTACCGCCAGCACAGACTACAAGGTGAGAGGAGAGTTTGGGAATACCTGTGAGTGACGTGCAGCGCAGTCAATCCAATACAATGTTACACAACAATATGATGCAAAAATGATTCACAGACTGTAGAAGTGAAAATGGATAGAATATTCTAGCACATTCTCTCTCTCTCTCTCTCTCTCTCTCTCTCTCTCTCTCTCTCTCTCTCTCTCTCTCTCTCTCTCTCTCTCTCTCTCTCTCTCTCTCTCTCTCTCTCTCTCTCTCTCTCTCTCTCTCTCTCTCTCTCTCTCTTTCGCAGTTTCTGAATACTGGACGGGGATCACGAAACACAAGTCTTGTCGCCAGAACCGAGGCAGGAATATCATAAACCTTCACGAAATCAAAAGTAAATATCAACCAACATCTTTCAAAGCCAAAAACATAACAAACTGTAACATATCGAACTATTCACCAAACACGAACCTTCCTTGACAACCTGAGGCACACGCTCTGCTCATGTATATGTGTGTTTCTGACGCTGGAAAGGGAGGAGCGTCTCACGGGACAGACCAAAGGGTGGAGGGCGAAGGTGTAACAAGTACCAACCTATGTGTCGGGAGTCTGGCACCAGCGGCGGCGTGTGTGGGACGCGCGTGGCGATGGAAAGTTATGGTAGATCAAGAAAGGTTAAACTACATGAGTAAACCTGCAATTGACTCAACATTCCTCGACTTTTCAGTATCATATCATCGAATCATTACATTTCATAACAATTATAAGGAAAGGAATGGTGATAAGGAGGATGAGAAGGAAGGAAGGGTGATAGTAATAGTAATAATAATAATAATAATAATAATAATAATAATAATAATAATAATAATAATAATAATAACAATAAAAACAATAATAATAATAATAATAAGGAAGGGAAATGTGATAGGAGGCAGGTAGGGAGGATAGGGTGATAGGAGGGAGGGAGGGAAGGGAATTATCTTGGAAATTACTGCAAGATTATTGAGGTATAATTTTTATATGTTAGGTTTTACTTTTAAGTTTAATAAATGTAGAGAAAGCTTAGTAGCGAACATTATAGAAAACGAAAATAATCAAAGACCATACTTGACTTCACAAATACAAATAAACATTTCAATATCATAAACTTTCCTAAACAGAACCAAAGACATAATTAACCTCCCAAAAAGGTAAGGTAAATCTGCATAACTACTACTCGGACGATATCGATATAAATATGAAGTCGTACATATTATACATAATGTACTCAAGTACAGCCTGGAGGTGTTTAGAGTGTAGAAATAATGACGAGGATCAAGGATGACTTACGTGGGTCAGCGGGGCAGCGGTGCAGCGGTGCCGGGGTGCACCTGGTGGTCTGTTCGTCACCTGAAGGGCCGCGTGAGATGCTCTTCACCAGTGTCACCGAGAGCCAAGGGATACGTGTCACTATGAGTCTCTCCGTTTCCTCGGCCCCAATACTCCACCTCAGATTTACAGCTTTACAAACAAATCCAACTGTTCTCTTTCGGCCAAGCACCTAACTTTTCAAGAATAACTTGCCTTAATGTAACATATGTGCAAATAATTGGTCCATCGTGGTTTTGTTTTGCTAGGCAGCAGTGGTCACGGGAAGGCGTGGAAGAGGCTTACACGACGCAGTCACGCACGACTCGCCACGACAAGCCACAGTCGAGAACTGGAGGTCTGAGGCAGCTGGCAGCGAGGCTGGGCCGCTGGCGCTCGAAGGTGGACTGGACGGCAGCCCGACCCAACCTTTCCGCACCAGCAGCGCCACCGCCGCTGTTACCTCTAGCACCGCTGTTACTTTCATCACCACTATCACCACCATCATCACCTCCTCCTCCTCCTCTTCTTCCTCTTCCTCTTCCTCCTCCTCCTCCTCCTCCTCCTCCTCCTCCTCCTCCTCCTCCTCCTCCTCCTCCTCCTCCTCCTCCTCCTCCTCCTCCTCCTCCTCTTCAACCCATCACACACATTAAGTCCTATGAAGTCAATCTACTTCCTCCCTTGTCACCACAACTGCAATGACATTATAAGTACTAAGATGTAATACAATTGGTCTTAAGTCGTACTCCAGTGTTATTGTTCACCACTGGAACACAATCACAGCCTCAGTAGTTAACTCAAAAACTATACATAGTTTCAAGTCCCGATTTGATATATATATATATATATATATATATATATATATATATATATATATATATATATATATATATATATATATATAAACCTGTTTCTCGGACATATATATATATATATATATATATATATATATATATATATATATATATATATATATATATATATATATATATATATATATGTCCGAGAAACAGGTTTTTATTAACTAATTAATTGATTGCGTGATATGAGCTTCTATGAAATTTGTTTCTTAATTTTTCAGATGATAATTATAGTGGCAGCACATTATTACTATCTATAAAGTTATTCCCCTTCCAGAATATACCAACATTAGCAGTAGTCTATATAAAATCTTCCTCTAACTTCATTCTTTACTAAAAAAGAAAATGTAATATCTACAAGGCGCAAGCTGTTTCCTTGTGTGTCCTGCCGGCACGTTGGCGGAGAGAGACGTGGACGGGAAGAGAATCTTGTTGTAATCTATCCTGTTCTCCTATACGTAGTATACTATAGTAACTTTAGTAATAGTATGTAGTCCATCAAATGTCCTGATATAGACAACAGGTCTTTTGGTGTTTATTGTTCTTATGTGTATTCACTGTGTGCTACACTGATAACTTGATCAACCTCCTTCCTCCTCTCGAGTGGGAAGGAAAGAAGAGAGAGAGAGAGGAGAGAGAGAGAGAGAGAGAGAGAGAGAGAGAGAGAGAGAGAGAGAGAGAGAGAGAGAGAGAGAGAGAGAGAGAGAGAGAGAGAGAGAGAGAGAGAGAGAGAGAGAGAAAGAGAGAGAGAGAGAGAGAGAGAGAAAGAGAGAGAGAGAGAGAGAGAAAGAGAGAGAGAGAGAGAGAGAGAGAGAGAGAGAGAGAGGAGAGAGAGAGAGATGAGAGAGAGAAGAGAGAGAGAGAGAGAGAGAGAGAGAGAGAGAGAGAGAGAGAGAGAGAGGAGAGAGAGAGAGAGAGAGAGAGAGAGAGAGAGAGAGAGAGAGAAGAGAGAGAGAGAGTATAAAATATTCAGACGGTGAAAACTCTTCTTCATTGACCTAATATAATATGCCGCTTGAAGTAGACGTAATGTGCATTTATAATGAGATAGATTAGACTAATCAAACATCCTACTTGAAATATAATTAGCAAAACCAGAAATTATTTTGATTGGTAAGAATTCAACTGCTTATAAACAACATACAAGTTTAACAATTCCTACCATGAAACAAAGCAAGTTATTATAGTTGTACGTTAAAGGTAGTTAGTAAGATGCATTCACAATATTACCTTCCTCATATTGCTAACTCTACATTAGTCTTGTACTCGTAATCTTTATTTATACAAAAATAACAATCGCCAACTAGCTTATTCGTACATACAGTATTACATAACTTCATTCTCGTCTCTCCACAAGAACCACCACCAACCACCACCACCACCACCACCACACCACCACCACCCTCCGCTGCGTGCCTGGTTCATACGTTAACAAATTCATCCCTTCTGTAAAATGTCAACCTTCTGCAAAACCCATGACTTTCCGTTTATTAATTTTTCTTCACTCTAAGCTAACATATCTTACTCGGTTCTAATTAGTGCACGAAAAATCGGCTTAGGTACGTAATCTGCGTCTTAAGTTCAGTACGTAAGCCGGTAACGTACGTGTGTGTATATCATCATTAGTTTGGAAGGTAATCTGAAGTTCATAGTGGATAGGATACGAATGATTTTGATGCATTCGATAAATAAATAATTACACGAAATATTCACCACATTTTGATTGCATTACGATTATTCTTGAACGCCATCACCATATTATACTTCACTCTCAAGGAAAAAGTCGTTTATGCTTTAAACCTTAAACCTTAAACACACGAATCAATTTGTGCTTATTTTTTTTTTTTTTTGTCAGTTTCTTGTACGTCGACTTTTAGGTAATATTTCTTTCCCTTACGTGTTTCCTCTCTCCATCATACATACAGCTGCCCTCCCTCAGCCATCCTTTCCTTTCACACACACACACACACACACACACACACACACACACACACACACACACACACACACACACACACACACGCACACGCGCACACACACACACACACACACACACACACACACACACACACACACACACACACACACACACACTCCTCCCATCATATGAGCTTCCGTCTCCTCCCTCCTCTACGCTCCTCGCCCTCGGTGGTTCGTTCATCACAGCCTAATTGCAGGTGCGCGAAGAAGAAACGCTAATGATGCTGGACGAGACGTGAGGAGGAGGAGGAGGGAGGAGGAGGAGGAGGAGGAGGAGGAGGAGGAGGAGGAGGAGGAGGGAGGAGGAGGAGAGGATGAAAGATGATGATGGAGGGGACCCACTGTGCTTCTGTACGGTGGGTCTTATGAAGCAAATATTGGATTTTCAAGCCTGACCATTATAGTTTTAATCTAAATGAATAACATAATGTGTATACATATCATGTATGCACAAGCATAACTGTGCGTGTGTGTGTGTGTGTGTGTGTGTGTGTGTGTGTGTGTGTGTGTGTGTGTGTGTGTGTGTATAGTACACACACACACACACACACACACACACACACACACACACACACACACACACACACACACACACACACAACACACACACACACACACACACACACACACACATTATTTTGTAACGGAAGAGAAGGACGTAGGAGGAGGAGGAAGAGGAAGAGGAAGAGAAGGAGGAGGAGGAGGAGGAGGAGGAGGAGGAGGAGGAGGAGGAGGAGGGAGGAGGAGGAGGAGGAGGAGGAGGAGATAAATTGTTGGTTTGGGGCAGTTCCTCCTTGTGTCCAGCCTAAGCTAAGGTACAGTGTTGCATCGTGAGCTGCTCCTTTGTCTTCAGTGATAATAAATTGCACTTAAATAAACGCTAACACGAAACTGGGACACACAATAAAAACAACCACCCGGCGAACAGTTACTAGTACGTACAAAGGAGTTGGTCTGAATGCCTTAACCCAGAACCCAGCTAACTCCTGTGACGAGTTCCTTAACAATGACCAGAAGCTCGATACTGTTGATGCAAACTGGATCACACTTCCGTAAACAAACACATTCATTAGAAAACAATGATAGAACGACAATCAACAATAGACGCATTCAATATCTATATAAATCAAAGGTTGAGGCACTACGAGGCAGCTCAACACCACTACAATACATAACACTACGACACAACAAGGAAATAATGATGCAACTACAAAAGGAATAAAACACCTGAAATTAAATACACAAACACATTTCTCAGACAACAAACAGGACCATAATAAGATTTACAGTTTCTTTAAAGCCGACATTTTGAGTTCACCGCTGCTGCCTCCTCCTCCTCCTTCTCCTCTTCCTCCTCCTCCTCCTTCCTCCTCCTCCTCCTCCTCCTCCTCCCGCCACCCACACTCCTCCTTGGAAGAGATACGATCTACGTCCAAGTGGAAACAGAAAAATAACACACACACACACACACACACACACACACACACACACACACACACACACCACACACACACACACACACACACACACACACACACACACACACAAACACTCAGTCTCTTCTTTTATTTACTCATTTATATAACAATTTATTTATCATTTAATGACCTACTTGTGGGAGACGAAAAACAGGAGATTGACATATAAATAACGATAGACAGACACCCGAAAAGAGACAGAAAGAAAGAAAAATAATAGTAGGTAGAGGAAGAGGTTATGGAAAGGAAATAGAGGAAAAGGAGAAAGAGCTATGTCAAGTTAACCATTTCCTTCCTCCCCTTCTTCCCACTTTTTATTCCCTCTTTGCTATTTCCTTGGGCAAGAGTGTGAAGGAGGAGGTCGGGAGATAGTGAGGGGACGCGCAGGGAAGGAGGGACTGATAAGGGTAATGCCAAAAAGAAGAATTTATGGTTGAGTGACGGAAGAAATAGTGGTGGTACGTTTCACATGAGGTCGTGCGTTGAGGTGGTGAAGGAAAGGAAAACCAAGACGTGAAGGGAATGAGTTGATTACATTTCTTTTTCTTACGCTGACATACTGGATTTTTTTTTGTTTTCCTACTTCGAGAAAAAAAAATAATGAAGAGAAATGTCACTTCTTATATTTTCCATCAAAACAGAGAC
>JAXIVD010011406.1:5000-11422 GCA_036785275.1 Cancer borealis
CTACTACTACTACTACTATTACTACTACCACTATTACTACTACCACTATTACTACTACTACTATTTCTACTACTACTAGCTAATACTACTATTACTACTACTATTACTACTACTATTACTACTACTATTACTACTACTATTATTACTACTACTACTAGCTACTACTACTATCTACTACTACTACTACTACTACTCTCTGTCCTAATATCACTACTACTACTCTGTCCTACTATCATTAATACTACTATTACTACTACTACTACTACTACTACTACTACTACTACTACTACTACTACTACTACTACTACTACTACTACTATTATTATTATTATCATTATTACTACTACTACTACTACTACTACTACTACTACTACTACTACTACTATTACTACTACTACTAAAATAAAAACAACAAGTATTACTGCTACTGCTGCTACTACTATTACTAGCTACTAGTATTACTTCTACTACTACTTCTACTACTACTACTACTACTACTACTACTACTACTACTACTACTACTACTATTACTACTATTACTACTACTACTACTACTACTACTACTACTACTACTACTACCACTAAATAAAAATAACAAAAACTATTACTGCCATTAATACCACCATCCATAGACTACACTATACTTGACTGGACACTCGAAATCTGGCCTTTTGCAAACCCGTCCTACGGCAGATTTTTTGAAAAATCAAATAAAATACTTAGAATTAAGATAGGAACCTCAAATAAAAAGCAAACACTTCAGAGTGTTGTAAAGAATATGTTTATGAGCAACAAAAACAAATTAGTCAACATACGTCATCGGTGGGCGACAATTATTGAATCCTAAGAAACCAAGAAAAACAAAATTTGCAATAAATTCCACGAATATTAGAATTTCAATCTGAAAACACTTACATGCATAGCCCATGTAGTCTATATTAATATGCAATACCATAGAATACATCATACGTGACTGTGCACTAGAAATTGGGTCTTCTGCAAATGGGTACTGAGGTGATTTTTTTTTTTTTTTTTGAATAAAATACTTAAAATCATCATAGAAACCTCAAACAAAAAGCAAACATGTCAGAGTGATGTGAAGAATATATTTATGAGCAACAAAAACAAATTTGTCAACATACATCATCGGTGGGCGACAATTATTCAATCCTGACACCAATAAAAAAACTAAATTTGCAATAATTTCCAGGAATATTGGAATTTCAATCTGAAAACACTTACATGCATAGCCCATGTAGTCTATATTAATATGCAATACCATAGAATACATCATACGTGACTGTGCACTCAAAATCGCGTCTTTCGCAAATGGGTGCTGAGGCGATTTTTTGTTTGTTTTATTTGAATAAAATACTTAAAATCATTATAGAAACCTCAAACAAAAAGCAAGCACCTCAAAGTGATGTGAAGAATATGTTTATGAACAACAAAAACAAATTAGTCAACATAACGTCATCGGTGGGCGACAATTATTCAATCCTAAGACACCAATAAAAACACCATATTTGCAATAATTTCACCCAAGGACATCCTGCCTAGGTTCCCTGAGAAGTGCCATGTAGCTGCCGCAAGCAGGTCTTCTGGCGGTTCAGGGTCCAGGTCAGAGAGCTCTCCAATCAACATCTGAACCACCCGATTGTCCTCCATGACCAGCTGCTCCCTGGCGGTCTGCATCTCCTCTGCCACCTCCTCCAAGGTGTATCGAGAAAGGCACACCAGGTTGACACGCCTGACTTTAGCCTCACTCTCAAAGAATTGGCGTACTTGCGTCCAGAGAGACACAAGTCACTGTCTTGCAGGGAGAGAAATATCGTTATTGCACAGAAAAATAAAACACTGTCTGCAGTAGCAGTAAGTATAACTCCCTTGAAGAAAAGCACAAGTCACTGTCTTGCAGGGGGAAAAATATCTTTGTTGCACAGAAGAAAAAAAAACACTCTCTGCAGTAGCAGTAAGTATAACTCCCTTGAAAAAAAAAAAGCACAAGTCACTGTCTTGCAGGGGGAGAAATATCTTTGTTGCACAGAAAAAAAAAACACTGTCTGCAGTAGCAGTAAGTATAACTCCCTTGAAAAAAAAGCACAAGTCACTGTTTTGCAGGGGGAGAAATATCTTTGTTGCACAGAAAAAAAAACACTGTCTGCAGTAGCAGTAAGTATAACTCCCTTGAAAAAAAAAAAGCACAAGTCACTGTCTTGCAGGGGGAGAAATATCTTTGTTGCACAGAAAAAAAAACACTGTCTGCAGTAGCAGTAAGTATAACTCCCTTGAAAAAAAGCACGTCACTGTCTTGCAGGTGGAAAAATATCTTTGTTGCACAGAAAAATAACACTGTCTGCAGTAGCAGTAAGTATAACTCCCTTGAAAAAAAGCACAAGTCACTGTCTTGCAGGTGGAAAAATATCTGTTGCACAGAAAAATAACACTGTCTGCAGTAGCAGTAAGTATAACTCCCTTGAAGAAAAGCACAAGTCACTGTCTTGCAGGAGGAGAAATATCTTTGTTGCACAGAAAAAAAACAGTCTGCAGTAGCAGTAAGTATAACTCCTTTGAAGAGAGAGACAAATCACTGGCTTGTAAGACGCAGTCAATCTCCCCCATCACCTATTTTTTCTGCCCCTGGAGCTTCTGCCTTTTCATTTGGTCATGGCTTCTAGTATCCCTCACATAGTCGCCGGTGGCCTGGCGTTTGGAGGGCAACTTGGCGTGAACATCAGAGTTTGTGTCCCTGCACAAGTTGGAGCCAAAACCATTGAAAAGGTTGCCGCCCACGACGGGGAGAGTCTTGGTGATTACATAGTGCCCATTACAGCACTGTGCCATCTCAAACTCTGGGAACTTCCTGGCCAAGCCAACAAGGATCTGCAAGAATGTGTCCTTATGTTGTCACAACCAAAAAACCTGAAATAAAATGTGAATGTTAGCACATTACAAGTGAATAAAAAATTATACAAATAAAAATAAAAAAAACATCCGAAAAAAAAAAATTAATTCAGAAGTGCAATTAAATTTATATATTAATAGATTAATTCCTATAGTTATATTACCTACTAGTCTGTAGCATCTATTCGTTCGAAGGATGTAAAAAAAAAAAAAACCTAATGCATGTGTGTATGCACTCACACAGTAAGATAATGGCATTTAAACATATCAAATATGTATGTATGTATGTATATACCGATGCTGTTTACCCCATCAAAGAAAAATATTTATAATGGTACTGTAATATAAATAAACTTGACTTACTTATTCCTCCTCTCCTTGTTGTTGATTAGGGAGTCCCAGACACTCAAGGCGAAGCAAGTAATGTGGCACAAAGTTGGTGAAGGGTAATGTAGGCCTTCCCCACCGTCTAATGTCCCCCTGTCCATCAGGCGTGTCAAGTAGAAACACTCGCCTTGCGGAATCAGCTGATCATAACAACAAAACAAGCCGTTATGGAGGAAGCACTTTTCTTCTTCTGCTTATGAACATTTCCATGAAACTTATAATAGCGTTACAAGAAGCTTGTGATAACATCAAAACACTGATGGAAATAAGCAAGGAATATGGCATGGAAATAAATAAAGAAAAAAGCTAAATAATCATACCCAACGCAGAACACAAACCAGAGAACATTGAGGGAATCCGTGTGACTAACAATATTAAGTATCTAGGTGTTATAATAACAGACAAGGGGGATATATTTAAGGAACAGAAGAATAACATGATTATGAAGGCACAAAGCTTGGCAAACCTGATTTATAAATACTTAGACTGCACCAAGTTAACATATAACAACATTGATAAGTTGCAAACTATCCTACTTTATTACCCATGTGTGTGTGTGCCGGGGGGATGAGCAGTAGGTAACGAGATTCGAATTTTGAATTAACGGATTCCATGTTTTGAGGTGACCGTGGTCATCAATCATGGTCTAACTAACTTGGTTAGACCATGACCGTGATATGTATCTATTAGTTAAATTCGCACGGTCATTTTTAAATACATAACAATGGTGATGGTAGCAATGATCAAATAATGACCGCTACAAAAGTTTCATCATCTACCGTTTTACGCTCAATTTCTACAGGGAGTTTTATATGAATTTAGTACTGAAATGTTCCTAAAATCTTATAAATCAGACATTACAATAACCAAATGTTGCATACTTACTGCTAAAACGAGTCCGGTGTCCAGCTAGAAGCTACAGTAGCGCGTCCGTCTGCTTCCAGTGTCAGTGGGTGACTAACTAACCCTTCATACCAAGGCATCACAGTAAGCTCAGCTTTCTCAGCTACGCGCCACGAAATGTTGTGAAAAACTCATTCCCAAGCCGATATAACGATAATATGGCATTTGATCACAATCAAATCATATTCAGGAATGGTGATTTCAAAATAAGTGATGCTTTATTTCAGAAATTATTGCCAATTTGCCTAAAATTTTTGCTATAAACAATATGTTTTATACACAACTCCCACACGGTTTTCACTCATTCTTGTAATCTTTATGTTAATTTCCTATTTGCACAAGTTGTAAAATCATATTTTAGGTTCAGCAATGATTCAGCAATCATTACTGATTGTAAAGACATGTAATACAATGTCCTAAGTAGAATATGAACTGATAAATGAAGTATTATCTGTCATCACTCATAGCAGCGGAATCAATAGGACGGAAATGTATATCGTCTGTCAGCGATTGTCGCGAGTGTCCAGTCAAGTATGGTGTAGTCTATGACTGTTGTTATACACTACTTTACTGCGTGGAAGGACATTGTCTTGCGGCCTCACACGTGTGTTTATTTCATTAGCATTGTTTCAGGTTTTATGTTTTAGAAACAGTTAAATACAATGTATTAAACTATTTTTCAATTAATTATGTTCTCTTTAGCATTATTGTACAGTATATCAGTTACCTATTTGCTACAAGAAAATGCACCGATTGTGATAATTTGGCCAAGAGTTAACCAACATTTTCTTTACTGAGATGGAAAGGTGCATAGTCACCCACTTTGATGGTTGGGAGAGGTGTAAGTGGTGGGAAAGTGCCCATCGTGGGGGTGACCAAGTGTACATACAGGTCTTTGATATCCGTCTTAGTAGGCTATTCATCACGTCTTGAGGGAACAAGCTTGTGAGATATGCGTTGATTTACACTCTTGTTAGCAGGCGCCAGCAACCTGAAACCTTAAAAACCTTAATAATTTGTATGTCAAAAAAATTGTGAAATTATAAAATGAATAAAAACCCTCAGTGATATATGCAAAAATACCACCCATTGCGCTGCTGCTGCTATTCAACGTAATAGTGATAATAGTAATGATGTTATATTATCAATAATAATAATAATAATAATAATAATAATAATAATAAAAATAATAACAATAATAATAATAATCAGGTTGATACTTTCTTTTAACATTATTGTTATTATTAATATTATTATTATTATTATTATTATTATTATTATTATTATTATTATTATTATTATTATTATTATTATTATTATTATTATTATTATTATTATTATTATTATTACTATTAATATTATTATTATTGTTATTCAAGTTATTGTTATTCAAGTTATAACAGTTTCCTTCTTAGTTGCCCTTACTTATAATTAACAAATTATGTAAAAAAGGAACCATACAGTTTAAACGTAAACAAGTAGCGATATACATGTTCAAGAGATCAAGAAGATAAGGAAAAAGCGCTGCGAGCGAAGACCTAACAATAAAATAAGTTATCCCGGGTTTAATAATGATATTAAGTGGTCACTTCAGGTGATAAACAAACAAACATATGAAAGAGTACCAATCATCAAGAGAACATCAGATTATAAAACGAACCTAGACAATGAATTGAAAAATATATATTCTTCAGCAAACAAAACACAATTCAAAGATATACATGTTGAATAAATACTCAATTCAGTCTTCAATCATTATGAACTTGACCAAAAAAAACCTGCGTCCATGATAAGGTAATGAACTCCAGTAATACCCTTCCCATATCCACAGAGACATTATGAGTGCACATCCATCCTTTATCCTTGACTTGCTTTTTTTATGCACTATATATAAGCATTTGATGAATATAAAGAAAAATATGAATGGACGGTAAAGGTAAAGAAATTCAAAGTCGATTTAGCAGGAGATGAATCGATGAGCAGCATTACCAGCATCAGAAGGGACTCAAAAATCCAAGTGAGCCTCGCCAAGCACAACATCAAATATTAGAGGACTTATTAAGAAGACTAACACAGAACAAGACTCACCGCGCACAACAGTTCGGATGCTCCTCTGGCTAGATACAAAGTGGAATCGAAAAGTGAGCAAGAACATATATTAATGATAATGTGTGATCTGAAGTACCGAGGGGATGAGAGAGAGACAGAGAGAGAAGAGCGAGCGAGAG
>JAXIVD010011407.1:5000-11419 GCA_036785275.1 Cancer borealis
AACGATGGTGGTGTAGAAACTGCGGAGAAGGAGAAAAAGGAAGAGGAGGAGAAGGAGGAGTACAAAGGAGTACAAAGGAAGAACAGACAGCAACAGTCCTACTGGACCTAACGAGGCTGTCTGTTTAGCTACACTACTACTACTATAATATCTACGTGATAGAGACAAAAGGACAGCAAAGTGGAAGGCTCCTCCCCACCCACCCCTCCCTCCAGCCGAAGCTGGCCGGAAGAGGAAGTGATACCATGTAGCATGAAAAAACTAACATGGAATTTGTATAGGAAAAAAAATAAAAAACAAGGAGTAATATATGCTAAAAAAAAAAAAAAAAAAAAAAAAAAAAAAAAAAAAAAAATGTGCGCAATAGTGAAATATTCGACTTGGTGAACAGATGCTAAGTGCTTATCGAGTTTTTTCTTAAATGATTCAATTGTAGTACTGTTGACAATTTGTACTGGGAGAGAATTCCAAACATTTACGATTCTATTGAAGAAAAAGTGCTTCGCTTCATTTGATCTAAAGCGCTTACCAATGATCTTGAAGCCATTGTTACGGGTGGAGCTAATGAGATCGGTATTTACATAATCGTTTATGTTAATATTATCAAAACCATGGAAAATTTTAAAAACCTCAATTAGGTCTCCTCGGAGGAGGTGGAGGTGAAGAAGCACTAAGAAGAAGATGAGGAGGATAAAGATGCAGTAATATTAAAGATAAAATAAAAGAAAGGAATGATATTAAGTAGAATTATGATACATAAGCGAATACTTAATGTGAGATCAATAGTGAGAGAAAGAACAAGAGATAGAAAGAGAGATAAAGATAAAAAGATAATAGAAAAAACTGAAGAAGAAAGGGAGAAAAGGAGGAGGAAAGAACGCACATAAGAGAGGTAGGAAGACAAGGAGGTCGGAGCGAGGTACATTACACTACCGCAATCACTACATCACAGGTGAACATCAAATTAAAACCACAGGTGTAATCAGACAATCAAGTAATCAAAAGTGGCCTTCAAGTTTTAGCTCACCTGTCACCCCTCTTCCTGTCCCTTCCTTCTCTTAACTCCTCTCCTCTGCTCCTCCCTGCCCGTCCTCCCGTGTCTCGTGCTGTCTCCCCTCTTATACTGTTATGCACAATACCACCTGAGCATGTCATCCATAACTTCACCTTGATATTAACCACAGTCACTTGCCTTCCTTCACCTGGCCTTCCTGTTACTCGATGTTTTCATTTGTTTGTACTTTTTGGGTGTACGTGTAGTAGTGAAGGAAATTATTGTATAGCTTGTGGAAATTATTACATGTAGTTGAAAGAAATATTTAAATGTAAAATTATAGTATGATATAAGACTAATGAGAATTTGACCTTAAAAGAATAATAAAGGATTGCAGAAAAGATATTAAAAACCAACTTTGATCGTAGAATGTGCAACACCTGGAAAGAAAAAAAAAAATGCATTATAGGATAGAGTAAAAAAAAATGAAAGAGATTAGAGGATTAAAATTCATGGGTAAAAAGGTAAATCTCCCTGATTTCCCAAAAGTTGTACTGTTAGGAGACGTAATTTGGAGTGTGGAGGAAAATAACTTGAATTTACTATTTTCTTCAAACTTTATACATATATTTTAACGTTGGTTTTTGCCTTTTGGTCTAGATTTTCTTTTACTTTATGTTTACGTTTATCTGTATATGTGTTTATTTGTCCGTCTGTATGTATATGTCTGTTTGTATGTCTGTCTTTCTGTCTATCTTTACTTACACGCTTCTGACTCACTGGTTCTCTGTCTCGTTCTTTCCTTCCCTCCATTATCGTTCTACATCTGTTCTATGCTTCCTTCCTTCCAGTACTTCACTATCCTTTCCTCCATCCCTCCACTCTCCCTCTTACACACATAATCATCCACACCACAACGTCACTTTCACCGTCACTATCACCATCCCTTGCACAGTCTTCCTTAGTCACCATCAGTATAATCATCACATTCACAACTGTCACCACCTCTTTCACCATCCTCACCACCACCACCACCACCGTCACCACCGTCACCGTCCCCTCAGTAAAGATTGAAGCCTCCCTGACCTGCACAACCACAATCCTTCAACCTAATCTCCTTTCCCCCAATATGCTATCGGAAGGGGATTTTACGCAGTTAGAGTCAGATTTTTTTCCATTTTTTCCCTCTTCCCTTTTCCACCTCTATTGCTTCCTTGACTTTCCTGCCGTCACTGTATGTCGATCCCTGTTTTCTTTTGTCCTCTTTTACCCTATTCTCCCTCCAATACTCCCTCTCACTCTCCCTCCTCCTCTTCCTCTCTCTCCTCCTCCTCCTCCTCACGTGATGCAGTGGAAAGAAGAAAAGGATTATTATTATGATCTTTTTACTCTACATTGTTCCAGGAATCAGCTCTCTCACGTGTCCAATCTCTCTCCCTTGATGGATTTAGTTATGGTGGCAGATTTAGTGCAGACCAAGGCGTTCTACTAGTGTTCAGGTTGACGTGAGTTACATCAATGAGGAATGAATTTAACACAGATTAAATGTATTTTTTTAAAGTTTGTATTTTCTGACACATGACAGTAATACAGATGAGTTGAACGAAATTATATATTTTTTTTGTGTATTTGGAGTCCGGTGCGATTTCAGTTATTAAGAATATATAGTAATGGGTTGAAGGGAGGTTACATGTATTACTTATCGCGTGTTTTTGCATCAGTGGTTTATACAGTGTTTGTAAAGATAATTTAATGCAAGATGGAAGGTGAAGGCCGGTATATTTTGGGGGACTTTATAGGGAGAAAAGGTTGTCTTCCCTCCATCGTCTACAATTGGTGTAAGCTGGCAACAATGCAACAATGGTCTAGTCATGTATTCTTTTAACTTTGCACAATCAACTTTTGTCTTATATTTTATTTCTCTTTACTAACTTTTTTTCCCTTCCACTTTTGTAATTCTCCTTTTACTCTATAATTCACTTCTTCCTTCACTCCATACACCTTCCCTATATCTCTCTCCTCTTCCTCTTCCTCCTCTTCCTCTTCTTCCTCCTCTCTGAAATATTTTATACCTGCTTGCATCCTTCTTTTACTCCCGCTTAGCTTCCTGCCTCTCACTGAACCTTCCTCCCTCCCTCCCTCTCTCCCTCCCTCTCTCCCTCCCTCCCTCCATCCTTCCCTCCCTTCCTCCCTCTTGCCGTGTACCTGGTGGTGGTAGTGCTCTGCAAAATCACGGTTTATGTCCGGGTTGTAGTCTGGCTGGCCGCCGCTAGGGAACTGTAAACCTGTTGCTTGGCGTGGGGAAGTGAGAGGAGCAGGAGGGGAGGAAAGAGGGGAAAGGAAAGAGGAGGAAAGCAACGTAGGATAGGGGAAGAGTCAAGAGCACGGAGGGGATAGGAGGAGGGAAGGGGAAGAGCAGGAGGGAGAGGGAAGAGAGGTAAATGGTAGGAGGGAGGGAAAGGAAAGAGGGGAGGAGGGAAGGAGTAAGAACATGGAGGGATAAGATTTACAGAGGCAGAATGGAGGGAAGGAGGGGGAGGGAGCGAGGAAGGAAGGGGAAGATTTAAGGAGGCAGGATCGGAGGGAGGGAGGGAAACAGGGTAAAGAGGAGGAAGATTTAGGGACGGTGTGAGGTGGAGATTTAAGGAAAGGAATACAAAGAGGAGGGAGAGAGGGAAGAAAGAGGGGAAAGGAGGGAGAGAGGGAAAGATGTGGTGAGTGGATAAATAAATATATATATATATATATATATATATATATATATATATATATATATATATATATATATATATATATATATATATATATATATATATATATAGATTTATGTGGATCGTAAAAAAAGAAAAACAGATGAAATGATAAATCGCCTTATGATGTGACGAAAGAAAATGGAATAAGTTTGAAATGAATTGATAACTTAGAAAATATTCGTGGTGTGAAAAATAATGGCAATAGATAATTACAATAAATAGTTTAAGAAATCACACAAAGCCAAACAAAGGGCGATACATTAACTATTGAAATATATAAATAAAATAATAAATAAAAAAAACATTGGCATTTATAGGATGAAGTAGAAGAAAAAATAAATGTGGAGAAAAAGGAAATGGACAAAGGACTGAAATGGAGAATGGAGGAAGAAAATGTATAGTGGGAGAGAGAAAGAGAAAAGAGAAGGAAAGAACACCATGTAATAAAAAAGAGGAGGAGAGAGGTGGAAGAAAGTGTATGGGGAGGAAAGGAGAGGAGACAGGAGGAAGAATGTATGTGGAGGAGATAAGAAAAGACAAGAGAAGTGGAGAAATGCTTCCTCCTTAGCCAAAGGTTTTTATTCTTCTCCATAATCTCCGGGAAAGGATGTCAGTTTAAGGACGTAAGCTGTCATTTAACTCCCCCCCCTCTTCTCTCTCTCTCTCTCTCTCTCTCTCTCTCTCTCTCTCTCTCTCTCTCTCTCTCTCTCTCTCTCTCTCTCTCTCTCTCTCTCTCTCTCTCTCTCTCTCTCTCTCTCTCTCTCTCTCTCTTCATAATCATCATCATCAGTAGTTCTCCTTTCCATTTTCTCTTACTCTTCTTTTTCATTGTTGTTGTTGATGCTGTTGCTTTTACTATTGTTATTGTTGCTGTTGCTACTTCGGTTATTATTGTTATATTGTTGTTGTTATTGTTATTGTTATTGTTGTTGTTGTTACTGCTTCTGTTTATACCCCTACTGCCACTGCTGCTTCTGCTGATGTTGATGCAATTTTTATCTACTTCTGCCACTGCCTAAAGGATGCAAGTTCGATCTTGGCTCACGGCAGCTTCTTGGTGAGAGTGTTAGCTCTCTCGTTAACCCTAACAAAACTATATGGTCTATAGTTACCTAGTTCGGGGGGATTATTTAGTCATCTTTTTAGTTGCTTCTGCCACTGATGCTACTGATGCGTTTAATGTTTTTATCCACGATGTTGCTGCTGCTGCTGCTGTTACTGCTATTGGCATTCATGTTGCTACTACTGCCACTGCTGTTTTTATTGCTGCTGTTGTTTTTATTATTGTTGCTACTGTTGCTGCTTCTACTGCTATTGACACTTATGCTGCTGCTGCTTTTACCGCTACTGCTACTGCTGCCACTGCTGCTGCTGCTGTCATTACTCATCTTCCTACTTCTTTCCTCTCCCGATTCCTCTTCCATCCCCTATCCATGTTGCTCCTCCTCCTCCTCCTCCTCCTCCTCCTCCTCCTCCTCCTCCTCCTCCTCCTCCTCCTCCTCCTCCTCCTCCTCCTCTTCCTCCTCCTCCTCCTCCTCCTCCTCCTCCTCCTCCTCCTCCTCCTCCTCCTCCTCCTCCTCCTCCTCCTCCTCCTCCAACCCCCTCCGCCTCCTCCTCCAACCCCCTTTCGCCTCCTCCCAGCCATTGGCAGGAGATACGGCCACTTTTCCGTGACCTTCCGGGTCATGAAGCTAATGTTGACCTGCAATAACAGTAGGGAAGAGGAAGGGAGGGGGGAGGGAGAACAGAGGAAGATGAGTAAAGGAGGGAGATAGGACAAAAAAAAAAGGTGAAGGGTTGAAGTTTGGAGGGAGAATAAATGGAAGAGAGAGAGCAGAAAGGGGAGTAGAGAAATGAGAAGGAGGAGGCAAATGTGGATCAAGGGAAAAAATTAGTCTGGAAGTGAGTGAAAAAAGGGGAAAAAGGAGAGAAAAGAGAAAGAAAGTGATGTTAGAAGGAAGTGAAGAAGGAGCGAGAGCGAGTCAATGAAGTAGAGGGATGTAGGGAGAGTGGGGTAAGGGAAGTTGAATGGAAGAAGGGGAACGAGAAAGTCTACCAGTGAATGGGGAAGGGAATGGAAAGAGCAAGTAAACCCTATTATCGTTTATCAGCTTCCTTCTTCCTCTTCCTCCTATCTCCCTCAGTTTCGTTTTCTTTTTCCCTGCTTCCTTCTATGAGTGAATTAATTAATGAGTAAATGAAGCTAGAAAGGTGTGAGGGAGAGGAAAAATTATTTGCGTAAAAAAGAAAAAGAAAAATAACAAATTTGCTTAGATGGATCAAAAGACACGTGAAATGCGACACCATGAGAGAGAAAGAGAGAGAGAGAGAGAGAGAGAGAGAGAGAGAGAGAGAGAGAGAGAGAGAGAGAGAGAGAGAGAGAGAGAGAGAGAGAGAGAGAGAGAGAGAGAGAGAGAGAGAGAGAGAGAGAGAGAGACTTCATCAAATAGAAAGAGAGAAAAAGGAAAGAAATAAGGTAAGCTGAGAAAAAATGGAAAAAGGGAAGGGAAGAAAGGACGAAAGTGTTTCTAACTTATTAAAACTTTGAACATTGTAGAGTTAATTATTTGGAGGTGTGTGTGTGTGTGTGTGTGTGTGTGTGTGTGTGTGTGTGTGTGTGTGTGTGTGTGTGTGTGTGTGTGTGTGTGTGTGTGTGTGTATGCGTGTGCGTG
>JAXIVD010011408.1:0-10000 GCA_036785275.1 Cancer borealis
CCAATACCCACAGCAGGTGAAGGTTATCTTGGGTCAGAGAGAGAGAGAGAGAGAGAGAGAGAGAGAGAGAGAGAGAGAGAGAGAGAGAGAGAGAGAGAGAGAGAGAGAGAGAGAGGAGAGAGAGAGAGGAGAGAGAGAGAAAGAGAGAGAGAGAAGAGAGTAAAAAGTAAAGTTAGATTCGTATCATAACAAAAAATTGCAGGAAAATGATCGTATTATTTATAAATCAAAGGCCACACACACACACACACACACACACACACACACACACACACACACACACACACACACACACACACACACACACACACACACACACACAGTTTCCCCGCCGTCGTGATCACCTTCATAGAGTTGTTTGCTTGCTTTTCACCCCCAAGGCAGAC
This sequence comes from Cancer borealis, assembly GCA_036785275.1. Lineage (NCBI taxonomy): Eukaryota > Metazoa > Arthropoda > Malacostraca > Decapoda > Cancridae > Cancer > Cancer borealis. Next base: position 387 of record JAXIVD010011408.1, read on the forward strand.
TTAACACTTTTCCTCCCCCCACACACTGGCCCCGCCCTCCGCCACCCCCACATCGCCCCTCCTATCTCCCCCACACATCATCCTGTCCACCCACGCTCCTCCCCGCCCGTATTTATTGCCCACCGTCCATACTCCATCCCTACCCTGCCCCATGCAGCCCTCCACTTCTCTAAATCAACCACCTGTCGCTACACTTTCCACAATAACGACCCTCAAATCACGAGCTCTTCCTCCTCCTCCTCTTTCTTTCTCTTCCTCCTCCTCTCTTTCTCCTCCTCCTCCTTCTTCCATTTCCTTCAGCCTTCACCTCCCTTTCACTTCCTTCCATCCTTGTCTTCCCTCTCATCTCCCTTTCACACTCTCCTTTATCTCCTGTATCTCTCACTCGCCCTCAATCCCTCTTCCTCCTCCTCCTCTTCTTCTTATTCTTCCCTTCAATCCTTTTATTCATGCGTCGTGGTATTATCTCTCTCTTTATCTCTCTCTCTCTCTCTCTCTCTCTCTCTCTCTCTCTCTCTCTCTCTCTCTCTCTCTCTCTCTCTCTCTCTCTCTCTCTCTCTCTCTCTCTCTCTCTCTCTCTCTCTCTCTCTCTCTTTCTGACCGCTAACATTAAGTCGACGTTATTCATATATAAAAAAAGAAGTAAACGTTCAGATAACTAGAAGAAAAAGTGACCTTTTTCGTTAACATACTTTTCCTCCTCATTTCCTCCATCCCTCCCTCCTCTCCCTCCCTCTCTCCATGCCTGCCTCTCTCCCTTCCTCCCTCCCTCTCATCTATCTATCTTCCCTCCTTCCGTTCCTACCTTAATTTTTTCTTTCATCTCTTATTCCTATTCCTTCCTTCCTTCCTTCCTTCATTAATTCCTTTCTTTTTTCTCTCCCTCCTGACCTTCTTTCCATTCCTGTCCCCACTCCTCCCTCCATCCCATTCTACATTCCTTCTTCTATATACCTTTCCGTGTCTTTCTTTTCTGCTTCTGTCCTTCTCTCCTACCCTTCCTTGCCCTCCCTTTCCCTACCCTCCCCTTCTCTCCCCTCACTCCCAATCTAGCAGTCAGGGTGAATTCCTCTCTTAGCATATTGAGTTCCGTGTTGACATGTTTGGAGTTGAAGAGGCGGTTTGTGTTTGTGTTTGTGTGTGTGCGTGTGTGTGTGTGTGTGTGTGTGTGTGTGTGTATATGTGTGTGTGTGTGTGTGTGTGTGTGTGTGTGTGTGTGTGTGTGTGTGTGTGTGTGTGTGTGTGTGTGTGTGTGTGTGTGCGCTGTGTGTGTGTGTGTGTAAAGAAGTGATTTTTTGTTACGTAGTCGTGGTGTGCGTGTAATAAAAGAGAGAGAGAGAGAGAGAGAGAGAGAGAGAGAGAGAGAGAGAGAGAGAGAGAGAGAGAGAGAGAGAGAGAGAGAGAGAAAGAGAAAGAGAAAGAGAGAGAGAGAGAGAGAGAGAGAGAGAGAGAGAGTGTCACGTATTTCTTTTTTAGGTAAATTTTTCATCTTTGTACCTAACGTGAGATGGTTAGCTAAGGGGTTTGCGAGGTAGAGTGTAGGAGGGGAGAGGAGGGAAGATAATGGGGAAAAGGGAGGGGAGAGTGAGGGGGTGAGGGGGAGGGGATCACGTACAGCCTTGAAGTGCAGCAAGCCCGCAGCCATGCCAACTCTCTCCCCCTTCCCCCCTTCCCCTCATTCTTTCACCCCCTGCGTGGTTCCTTAGGTTGGCAGCACTGTGTAATATAAAGAGGACTGTCCCCCCTTCTGGCCCTTCCTTGGTACGCCACACAAAAAAAGAAAAATATATTAGTATAGTTTTTCATGATAATTAAAGAATTTCTTTTTTTCTCTCTCTCTCTCTCGTATGAGGGAGTATTTTTTTTTAAATCTAACGTTATTACAAGGGAAGAATGGTTATTGTTGTTGTTGCTGCTGTGCTCGTTGAACAATACAAATCAGAAGGAAAGGCGGAGGTGTATCGATTCCAACAAGATCGTTTTCTCTATATATTTATCGCATGGAACAAGAAAAACGAGCCGCGGGAGTGTCGCATTACCTGATGACAGAAGGCCAGTCCCGCCTGCCCGGACAGCTTCACCAGCCCCACAAGCCCCACCAACCCCACCACCCCCAAGGGTACACCAGCCCCAACACCCGTGCACCGCCAGAACGTCCTCATTGCTCCTTCCTCGCTTTGTGTCGTTTACATTCACATTCTGAGCACAACAGAAAGCCACCATCACCAACCTTGAGGCACCAGTCACACCCAGAAGCCACACACCCTTGGGTCAAGTTACAAAAGACTTAACCTGGGTGTTTGAAGCAAGTCCGGTCATTAAACTCAAATTATAGGACAGGTTTATATTAATGTTTTGGTTATGTACAACGACCGCGGGGAGAGAACACATGTTATGCCTGTGTTCCATTGTCTCCACGTGTTGGAGTGTGTAATTAGGGTCTTACCTGGGAACTGTGGGCCGGGAAGGTGATCATGCTGGCCTCCCCTCCACCCTGAGACCAGGTACCCGCCCACTCAAGGAAAAATGGCCTTCCTACTTAATTTTCTTGGATAGCGCGTGTGGGTGACCGTGTGCAGGTGACCGTGTGCGGGTGCGTGTGGGTGTAGGTGTAGGTAACCAGGAAATAGAGTGAATTTGAATTATGTGCATGGAAGCAAGTGTGGATTTGTGAAAGTGGGTGTGTTGGTATTGATGGTAGTGGACAGCAAACCGGCCTGAGTAGGTGAGGGCGTGCATGTGGGTGACAGAGAAATAGAGTGAATAGAACAAGCGTGGATGAGTGTGGGTGAGGTGACATTAATGCAAAGAGAGTGAGTATGTGATTGTGGGAGGCGAATGGGGGCAGGTGCGGCTGACATTTACGGGTGTGGGTTGGCGTGGGTGCGTGTCACTGTGTTTGGACATGTGGGGTGTTAGGTGAGGCGGGTGTGGGTATAAGTTAGGGTTGAAGTAGGGAGGGTGTGGGCGGCGGGCGTGGCAGCCGCCCACACACATCCTTGAACAGGGAGCCCCGCCCTGAACCGCCCTTTTACTGCCCCACCCACACCATCGCCAATGATGTTTTCCACCTGTCTGCCCTCACCTGTCTGCTTACTTTTTTGTATGGATATGTTTGGCGCCCATCGAATCCTGGCAAACGGCCCGCATCACACCCTTTCACGCCCTTTCACGCAAACGCCCCTACAATGTTCCTTTCTACATCGTTCAAGACTCATGGCATGTTCTTGAAGGCCAATAATAATGCGAGGGAAACTTAACACGTTTTACCGCATAAACGTGTGAATTGTTTTCTTGTCACTGCGACGCTCGGTAAGCATGTAATGTGTTGATGCGACGCTCCCTCCGTTATAATGAAGTAATGAGCCACGCTTGATAGACGTCATACCACTACTGTGTAAAGTGTGATAAACTGACACCCACTCATCCACGGCCACATCCATTGGTTATATATATCTGAATTTTTTTTTTGTATTGTTATGTTGTGTGTGATGTACTTTTTATATGTTTGAATACTAATGATTTTTCTTTTTTGTTTTTACAGCAAAGATGAAGCCGCCTGGCGTTAGTCTACTCATAGCATTATGTTACATCTCAGTGGTGAGTGTTACTTCCTCTCCTTTCTGTGCATGACTTCACTGTATGGTAAGGAAGGTCTCATGACGGCCAATTACTTTCAGAGGAACAGAGTGGAAGTAGTTGTACACATTCATCCTCACCAAACACACACATACAAGGTCATCTTTGAGTCAGTAATCCTATCAACACTTCCGTATACTTCACTTGTCTCCTTTCCATATAATTTCTTCACACAAATCCTAAATCTCTCAAATAATCATGATGGACCAGTGTTAAGCTTTAAAAGAATATACCCATCACACACGGGCGCCTCTGTACAATTAGAGAACCTATACCATTTACCTGTCAGCTCAGTTATCTTCCTTCCGTTCAAGAATAGCATCATGAATGGCGGTGCATAAGTGATATTCTGTTATTCTCACGTTCATTCTCCTTGAGCACTTTTGAGAGTCCCTGATTGTTTATGGGATGTTATTTTTCACACGCGAGGGGGTGTAGTGGGTGGGTGGCTGTAGTGGGTGGGGGGTGAGGGTGAGGGTCGGAGTATAGGTGGCGGCCGCCCGTGGGAAGGGGGCGTGCAGGAAGGTGAGGGCAGCAGCAGAGGACCTGAGGAGTTTGTCTTTCCCACCCGTAAGAGGCACGGGAGGAATGAGGAAGCCCTGAAGGAGGAGGAGGAGGAAGACGCAGTTAAGTGAGGCAGACGAGGGAGAAAAGTGTTAAAGCAAACACACACACACACACACACACACACACACACACACACACACACACACACACACACACACACACACACACACACACACACACACACACACACACACACACACACACATACACTAATACAACACAAAACACCATTTTTAAGGAAGATTACTACGATAAATATAATGTTATAACGTCAAGGGAAGATCAGTTTTCACAACATTTGTAATAATTTCAGAGGATACATTTATTATACATAAGGAGTAAAAAGATAAGGATGAAGCAATTTGAAGAGAGTGAAAGTGAGGGGATGATGTGAAGGGAAGGAAGGAGAAGGCGAGGGTGAGGGGAGGGGAGGCGGCAGGGAAGGGTGGCCACACTTCCTGTTTGCCCGGGATTGGAAGGGGAAGGGTAGGGAGGGTTGGTGCCCCTTCTCTCTGCTTCCTCTCCTCCTCCTCCTCCTCCTCCTCCTCCTCCTCCTCCTCCTCCTCCTCCTCCTCCTCCTCTCCCTTGCTCTCCCCTTCCTTGCATCACGGCTTCTTCCTTTCCTTTATAGTGTTATAATTACCTCACTTTTTATCCATAAACATACTCTCTCTCTCTCTCTCTCTCTCTCTCTCTCTCTCTCTCTCTCTCTCTCTCTCTCCCTCTCTCTCTCTCTCTCTCTCTCTTCTCTCTCTCTCTCTCTCTCTCTCTCTCTCTCTCTCTCTCTCTCTCTCTCTCTCTCTCTCTCTCTCTCTCTCTCTCTTTCTCTCTCTCTCTCTCTCTCTCTCTCTCTCTCTCTCTCTCACACACACACACACACACACACACACACACACACACACACACACACACACACACACACACACACACACACACACACACCTACACACACACATACACACACACATACACACACACATATATAAGTATATTAATCATTGCGATTGCATTCAGGATAACAAGGAATCCTTGGAAACTTCAATGCAACCACAAATAGTAATCCATAAAAGTAATTTGTTGTCCTGGGAAGAAAATATCAGTGTAGTGGGAATATAGAAGTACTAAGGAGCAATATAAAGATAGAGAAAGATTTGTGAGGAGAAGGAAGGACGAGTGGTTATCGCGTGGGTGGGCTTAAGGTGGTGAATAGAATAACTGGAAGACCTTGAGGGAATAATAAAGGAATAAACTTTTTTCTTAAGAGGAAGAGGATGGATGAGCACGGATGGTGGAAATGACGTCGACGCTCAGCTGTGTCTCGGTGCATGCTTGGTGAGGTGTCCCGAGGGTGAAGAGCTGACGTGGTTATGAGGGAATCCAAGCGGAATAATGAGACAAAAAGTGCTAGGGTGAACGGAAGGGGAAGGAAAGAGATGGAGGAAGAGGATGAGTAGGAGATGGAGGAGAAGGAGAAGGATGAGGAGGAGGTACACAGCAGCTGCCAATATAAAAAGGAAAGTCTGCTGGTTGCCGCTACATCCGGCGGGCGTGAGGCATGAGGGAGGCGGTAGTGATGCGACGCTCGGCTGAGGCTGATGAAGATGAGCCACACACACGAGGCTGAGCGTGACGTGAAGGTAGCGGAAGAGGAAAGAGGCAGTGCATAAACAAACCCGCTGGATGCCGTGACGAGGATGAGGAAGGTGTCTTCTTCAGCAGCCTCCCGCCCTGCCCCGCCTCACCCCGCCCCGCCACCACCCTTATGAGTCGTTAGAAGAGCTAGGCGAGGGTGACCGAGGGCAACGGGCGGCTTAAGTAACTGTGTGATCTATCTGCTGCCGCCGCCTACGCTATTAACCTGTGGTGCCGTGTGGGCAATTCTGGCAAGGCAAAGACCGTGTAGGAATGTATAATTGATTTGGTTAGTTTGGTAGTAAGTTATTTTGTAGTAACTTAATGTTTCTGGAGGCCATGGTGGTGAATTATTAATGAAGGGATAATATATAAGGTTGTGCGCAGATGTTTATGCTGTCCACAGGGTGTCCTCAGGGTATCAGGGGTAGGGTGAGGGGAGCGGAGCGAGGTCATTGTCCGCGAGGGTGAGCAGCGAAGGAGAAAACGCGAGTGTAACTTGAGGAACGGCGGCCATTGATACCGTGGCGTGGCGCCCCCTTACACACACACACACACACACACACACACACACACACACACACACACACACACACACACACACACACACACACACACAAACACTTTCGGATGAGGTGCACCATAACAACCACTTTCCTTCCTTCCTCCCCCTTCCCTTCTACAGTATCAGTTCACAAAGTGGCCGTGTAATGCTAGGGCGAGGCAGTGACCGGGGAAGAGAGAGGCAGCTGTGTGCTATGCCTGACTAGAGCGAGGGAGACAGGCAGGGAAAGTTAACTATAGTTCATGCGCGTGGAACTCAAAACTATTCCTCCTTCGTGTATTTGTGTCTCCTGTGAGCTGCGTCCCCGTCCCGTCCCGTCCCGTCACCGCCCTGCCCCCTCCGTAACATCACCACCACTGTTGCGTTAGCTATGCTCTTTTGTTACCATTACTTGCCCGTCATTATGTATGCGGCGAGCTTTTGTTTCTTAAGGAGCAGTCCCGATGTGCCTTTGTTTTTCCCTCCTCCTTCTCCTCCTCCTCCTCCTCCTCCCCCTCCCACGCCTCTGACAATAGGAGCATCTCCACGCCTCCTTTCACCAGTGGCTGCTCGCAAATATTTGTCGGTGAGCCTCCAGGGAAAGTGTGAGTGTATGTGTGTGTGTGTTTGTGTGAGTGAGAGAGAGAAAAGGAGGCAACAGGAAGCAACATCAGAAGTATGTGCCGTGGAGGAGGGTAAACAGACACACACACACACACACACACACACACACACACACACACACACACACACACACACACACACACACACACACACATACACACACGCACCAGGAACTAATTTACTTGACTCCAGCACGGCCTAAAATTCCTTCTTCCTCCCTCCTCCTTCCCTCCTCTTCTCTCCTCTCCTCCCTCACCGTAACGTGCCCTCCCCACCCAACTCTCCGTGACCTTCCTTACCTTCCGTCACGTATGGCTGGAGGGTGACGCAGAGTCTCCATACAATCGTCTATTCATCACCTTTTCATCTGTTTCTTCATCCGTCTTGTGTCATCCATTTTTTTGTATATATATTTTTTTATCGAGCTCCCATTAACTTTTTTATTTATATATTTATTTGCCTTTCATTGATTCATGGTCATTTTCCATACAGTCTGAGACGAAGGAGAACAAAATGAATCAGAAAATATCTCCTCACCTTCAGCGACCTTTCACGAATAAGAAATAAGTTGTGGAGATGAACTCAAAAGATAAAAAGAAGAAAAAAATCAAATAAAAACCAAAGACAAAGGTTAGAGACAAAAGAAAAGCAAGAGGAAAAAATATAAAGATTTGAGAAAACACCGTTCTGTCCTTATGACCTCCTTATGATCTCTTCCACTACAGTAAACATCCAAGGGTCAACATAAGTCATGGAAGTTACTTAAGCTGCACGTCAGAAGGAAGGGGAAAGGCGAGAACCTGTTTTATTATTCATGTCAAGGGCTGCAAAGTAAACGTAAAGAATTATTATAACTCCAAGCAAGTGACGGTGTAAAAAATATATATAAAGATAAAAGAAGAATATTGATAATGGTAAAAATAAACTGAACTCAAGAACTAGTTTGGTATAGATGATCTAATACTCGCATAAGGTTAAGGAAAAACAAGGGAAGACGGATTGTTAGCGAGTTCGATGTCTTTGTAATTACTTAAAACTGAAAAAAAGTGGAGTGTAGTGTACATATATTTCATTGATAAAAGAAATGAGATAAGTTGTATTACATAGATATTTCACAACTCGGCAAATGTTCACCTTTCAAAAAAAAAAACATTAATTAACGGAATTAATTACTAGGAAAAAAAAACAACTTAACTCATTTGATACGTAATGGAATGGTTGTATCACCTTAACAAAGAGAAAATGACACACACACACACACACACACACACACACACACACACACACACACACACACACACACACACACACACACACACACACAAGGAAGAAGAGTAAAAACGTAAAAGGAAGATGGCTCACTTGAAATACTTTTGGTCAGAATCAATATACTTTTTTAGATATAATTTCCTTGTGGCTGCAATGAATTACGAACAAGTGGGAGGGAGAGAGGGAGAAAGGAAGTTGAGTAAAGGGAGGGAGGGAGAGAGGGAGGGACAGGTGAGAGGAGGGAAGGAGAAAAGAGAACAGAAACTTCTTACTGAGTTGATTTATTGTAATGACTTGAATCTTTGGTGTGTTGTTAATGGAGGCAGCGGTGCAGTGCTGGCGGGGTGATGACCGGCTGGATGACGCAGGAAGATGATTAGGAGGAGGAGGAGGAGGAGGAGGAAGAGGAGGTGAGGACGGAGTAATGACATGTGTTGATTGAGACTTGGGAGTGGCGGTGGTGAGGTGGTTGTCCTCTGTCCTGGATGACTTCTTTGCCGATGGAAGATAGATAATTAAGAAAAAAGAAATACAGACAGACGGACAGACAGACAGGCAGGCAGCACGAGCACGTACTCATATGTACACACACACACACACACACACACACACACACACACACACACACACACACACACACACACGTACACAGCGACCAGGCGTTCTCTGGCACAGCCTTCCTCTCTTCTACACATTTTTCAACGGTTTCCTCGACACTTATTCTTACATTCCTGTCGATTATTTCGTGTTAGCGTGGGAAGTAATGGACTTTGCTTCCTGCCAAATAGTCGGGAGATTTTCACGGAGAGAGTCACGGCAGCCTGGGCGGGGGAGGAAAGGGAAGCACGGAGACGGAAAGGGACGAACACGCTAAAGCATTTTAAGTGATTCGGAGGCAGAACTAAATTGACATAATGATTACTCCACAGTTTCTTCACCTTTATGAAATTACTGTACGTGCCTCTCTGCCTGTTCATTTTTTTTTCTTTCTCTCTTTCTCTCTCTCACCCTCTCACCTGCAGTGGTAGGCCTTGAAGGTGGGAAGGAAGGAAGGAAGAGTTTTCGCTGACCAGTCATGGCTATTTCTGTCTAAGGCCAAGATTACGTCACATAGCTTTCTCACGCCACTCTTCACTCTTCACTCCTCTTACTTCTCACCCACATGTCCCTTCAACCCTCATACTTCACCTATCTTCCCCTTATCTTGTCACCTTTAATCCCTTATTCAACGCCATATAACCGATGTTGATGTGGTCTTAGGAATGCTGCTTCCCCTCACCCTTCTCCTCCCATCCCTCACCCCATCCCTCACCCTCCTCTTCCCCTCTGATAGCTTCGC
>JAXIVD010011409.1:10000-11417 GCA_036785275.1 Cancer borealis
CTGAACATAACATCATCAACAACACAGATTCGTCGTGGGAAAGCAGGATAAGACACGAGGGAGTGCGAACATTCCTCGACGCTGAGTTGATGAAGTCGATAGCGTCAACACCGCCGCCAACTCGCTGTCCGCCTGTCACCAGATTTGAGCTAATTTGCCTTCACTCCCGCAGCGAGCTAAGTGGTTCCTTCACCCACCCTCCCTTCCCTCCCTACCTTCCCCCTACCTCTACCTCTCACTCTTTTCCTGGAACCCCACGGAGAGAGGGAAGGAGCGAAATGAGATAAGGGAAGAGGGAGGAAGAGGCATGAGAGGAAAAATGGTAAACAGGGTAGAGGAGGGAGGGAAAGGGAGAGTGTAATGTCGAAGGGTGAGGAAGGGTAAGGTAAATAGGTTGAGAGAGGAAGAGGTGAAGGTGGCGGAGAGGAAAGGGAAGGAAAGGGTTGTGGTAGGAGGGAAAGGAATCTAGTGTTCTTGCGTCATTCTTAAAGGGTTTCAACACTAATTTCCTTCTCTCATAAAGTGGACGGTGAGGGTGTGAAGGTGGCGGCGGAGGGAAGGGAGATCAGGAGCACGGAAGGGAGGACTGGTGATTTTGTAAAGAGGGAAAAAGTGTAATGAATGCAAGGGGAGAATGTGTGTTGAGACTGAAGAAGAAAAAGTTGAAAGAAGACGCGTGAAGGTGGATTAGAAAAAAAATAATAAGTATACAGAGGTGTGGTTTGACGGGTTGTACCTACACTCCATCTGGGTTTCACTTCAAAAAGAAAATTCCACATCATTTAAAGATATTTAATCTTATCCATAAATTTTCATGCTGAGATAATGAAAAAAAAAGATAATGCAGTGTATCATAAATTATTAACTCTACTGCAATTTATTTTGAGAAAGTTATCTAAGTGTAAAATGTTCCGAATGGTAATGAAGTGTGTGTGTGTGTGTGTGTGTGTGTGTGTGTGTGTGTGTGTGTGTGTGTGTGTGTGTGTGTGTGTGTGTGTGTGTGTGTGTGTGTGTGTGTGCGTGTGTGTGCGTGTGTGTGTGTGTGTGTGTGTGTGTGTGTGTGTGTGTGTGTGTGTGTGTGTGTGTGTGTGTGTGTGTGTGTATGTGTGTGTGTACGTGGTTTGTTTGAAACTCCATATCCCAGTAACATTTGTAATTAAGTATCAACAGTTGACATGAATGCAAACATTTTCACACCCAAAAGTGACAATTTTCCCGCCTGACAAACCAGAACATAATCACCATACACATCCTATCCTATCCATGCTTTTCCACTTAATCAGGGAAAAAGATAGTGAACAGAAGGGCAAGAAAAATTAAAGATAGAGATGATTGGTGAGGAATAATTATGATGAGGAAGAATAATAAGACACCAAGAGAAAGAGAGTCACACCGCAGGCAACAACACCACTTAAAC
>JAXIVD010011410.1:0-2500 GCA_036785275.1 Cancer borealis
TGTACGTCTCTTTATTCACTAAGCAAAATACAAAATATCAACACCATTTCTCCCAAAGCACTCGTAAATCACACACCTTACGTTGTGAAAAATTACTCAAACCGCATTATTTCACGAAATGGGAGTATTTGTAGTCTGGGCAACACACATTATTTTATTTATTTATTTTTTCTTTATCATTAACCGTTGGCGCCAGTAAGCTTATTGAGGCACAGATGGACTTGCCTCGCCTGTTATTTGGCGCAGGTTTTCCTATTTTTATAGTGACGTCTCAAATGTTAAGGTTCTCTCGTGAATATGTTGAGAACGTGCGAGGCTAATCACTGCTACAGCTTCAGCCGCATATAAACGTTGTTAGTCCCGTCTGAGGACAGTATGGCAGAAATTTGGGTAGTCTTTGGCAACTCGGCGGTGATATCAAAGAATGAAAAGTGGTCAGCGTATAACTGGGATTTGAATCCGGGACCCTAAGCTCGCATACCTGAGCGCTAGACCACTGTACCACCGTCTCCCCATGACATTGCAATATGAAAAAAATCAGTATTTATTGTTTATTGGTTCACTAACATACACACACATAAAAAAAATACTTACATACAATAATTCTAGTGTGGAAAAAAATCCGTACTATAATTTTTTTTTCCATAACTGCTTCAGGTCTTCGACCAAGCAATTTTTTCTCTCATTATCAGAGTTTTGACTTCCCTGGATTTGGTTGAGTCAGCATATTAAATTTCCCATGTCGCCCAACTCCCCCGATGAACCTCCTTGCTCCCTCCACAGACTCCTGTAATAGCATTATCATAACTATCTCCTCTGTGTGTGTGTATATATATATATATATATATATATATATATATATATATATATATATATATATATATATATGTAAATATATATATATATATATATATATATATATATATATATATATATATATGTAAATATATATATATATATATATATATATATATATATATATATATATATATATATATATATATATATATATATATATATATATATATATACATACATACATACATATATATATATATATATATATATATATATATATATATATATATATATATATATATATATATATATATATATATATATATATATATATATATATATATATATATATATATATATATATATTAAAAATTACAATGTCTCAAGTATGCTGATCTCAACATACATATATATAAACAATAACACTCTCATCTCTAAATATCGGAGAGAAAATAAAACAATATGCCACTTGCCTTTAAAATTACTGGACAGCCATTCTCATGCTCAAACTGAAGGGCCTCTTGGAGTGACTTAGCGTTGAATGTAGCATTGTACACTGATGCTCTGTCAGCCAACATGCATTCCTGAGGAAACTTCATAATCTCCTGTGCCATCTTCATTGCTTGGCCCAAACCTAAGAGTCAAAATACATTTAGATGGACTTCTTGGCCCAAAATGTAATGCCAGCATCCTAGTTAGTCGTGTACATATTTTTCAAATCCAAACACCCATAACGTGTAGTGATGTAAAGTCCATATGATGTATGACAATCACTATCAGAGATGATTCTATCAGCTAGAAAGAATTCAAAGCTGAGAAAAATAGTAAAGTATGGTTGATTTACATGCACAATCTTCTCCAGACTTATTTTTGAAGCAATGCCAATAATTCAAGGAAAATTGATACTCACCAGTGCCACAAGCAACAATGCGGGTGGCAAGGCCCCACTCTAGGGCTTCCTTTGCCCTGATTGCCCTGCCTGTCAGGATAAGTTCGAGGGCCCGTCCCAGGCCAACGATTGCAGGAAGGCGGACTGTTCCTCCATCAATCAGTGGAACACCAAACCTAAAGAAACCAAATACAATTGAAAATTCATATTAATATTCAATTGTACCAAAATACATTTTTACATATTTTCATCTGACATGACAAAATAATTGATCACTACCCTCAACTGTAGTGCAAATAGTCACACAGAGACAGGTGCAAACCAAATATAAAAGTGAAATTAAAAGTGTGTTACCTTCTACAGTAGACTCCCATGACAGCAGTTTCCTCCACTATCCGTAGGTCACACCAGAGCGCCAGCTCCAACCCACCAGCCACAGCAAAGCCTTCCACCGCAGCGATGACAGGCTTCCTTGTCTCAAAGCGTGAAGGACCCTGTACCAGGAGTAGTATATTTCATTAGGGATGACATTTATTGCAGCCTTTCATGCACCATGAGAAACAACTACTAACAAACATCCACATTATTGTCATTGTAAGTGTAATGTTCTTATTTATTCTTTTTAGTACCTACTGAACTGAGTTTTGAGTGTAAGGATTTACCTCATATTATGTGGGTGAAAAGGTGCATCACTATATCAGAAAAAACCTTAACACGTACATTGTATGAAAAGGTTGAAAACTATTGATCTAAGGCTTCAGATTAATTAAACACACATCTTACCATGGGTCCACGGCCATAGGAACCAAGGTA
>JAXIVD010011410.1:7500-11416 GCA_036785275.1 Cancer borealis
GGGATGCAAATTAAAAACCTGCATGAACACTTCTATATTTTTGTTACAAAGGAAATGCTTTAAAATGCAAAACATTTACATAATAAAGGATATATATTTGTATGTACTGAATACACTAAACGAAATAATTTTTTGTGCAGTGTTACAGAAGTTTTTTTGTAGCACCACTAAGATGACAAAAGAAAACTTGTTGATAGTCGTTACAAATAATTAAGTTATTTCAATCTTATTTTACACTCAAAAATATAGTTAGGTAATCTCAATAGTAAAACAAACATTATATAATAAACAAATAATCAATAACTGCATACATATATGTACATACATCTCAATAATTTGGTAATAAATATTATACATAACCCGATAGCATAGATAACATTATATTCCATTACCATGCACAACTTTACTATCCTTCACATATGAATACATCAAATCCTAAAATAACACATGTACAATATGTGTTCCATAGTAAAACATACACCGACAGATAATTTTTTTTCCCCTATTTGTCATGATAATGACAGAACTCTGCAGTTATTTTCTTTTTCTCATTTGGTCTGGTCTACTTACTCAGTCTTTTGAAACCAAACAGCAGTTGGTCTCCTATCTGATGGCTCAAAATTGGTGGATATTTAGTTTTCCTCAAAATTCAAACTTCAATGTGGATGTGGTTACTTAATTAGCATTCAAATGTGGTGTTCAGACAGTGCCTAAGGTCTCAAGGAACCAATGAACCTTGACTCAGCTTCATTTCTGTCCCTAAGATATTGTGTTTGGAGGAAAGTGCTTGCTCGAGGCTGTCTCGGGAAGCAAAAATAACAAAACCTTTCCCATTTTTCACATAAACTTTTTGTAGTCTGCCAAATTTCTGGAAGTGTTCCTTTATAAGGTCATACGAAGCCAGTTTGGGAAGATTTGTAAAAATCACTTTGCATTCCTCAGAGTTCCCCTGTACATGGAAAGAAGACAGACTGGAGGATGGCTGTTGGATTGGGTAAGTCTGAGATGGGAACTTTACTTCACTCTGAGAAGAAACTTCAACAAAAATTCTAACATTATTGACAGTCAAACTGCTTTCATTGAGAATATTTTCTGCTACTTGTTTGTCCACCTTGATGAAGCAGTATCCCATGGGGGCACCAGTGAACTTATGTATGGGATGGTAAAAACCTATAATAACACCATAGGCTGACATCACCTTTATCACATCCTCACTAGGGGTGCTGTTGGTCAGACCACTCAGGTGAAGAGTGCATAAAGGGCGCCTGGGGCGACAGACCACAAGTTCTCTGCCAAACAACACATGTTTCAAACCAAATGCTACCTCCGCATCTTTGGCTTTGAGGAAAATTATGTGTGCCCTGTTCTTTTCCATGATAAAATAACTGACACTTCCAACCTTATTCATATGATACAAAATGTCTTCTTTAGATACACCAAAAGGCAAGTTATTCACTACAATGTAATTATTCAACATTTTCTCACAAACCAAATAGTCTTTATATGACAGTTTTCTCTCAGTCTCAAAAGTTACTTCTTCAGACCAAGTGTCTGGCTTTGACTCTGGTTTATCAGTGTCTAGAGACTCTGGTGAAGGGAGACGTTTAGGCTCTACTGCATTATCATGTGGTGATTCAAATTCTTGGTTTTCCAAGAGCATTTTTAAATATGAGATGATATGATTTTTAGAGGAGACTAAGGCTTCTTCAGTGGAGTCACCAAGTGCTTGCGTATGATAAGAATCACTTAAATCATCATCTTTATCCAAGTTGGACTCTAGCAAGCTGTAGGGCTGTTGTGACTTGTCACTTTTTTGATGGCTGCTACCTGAATGAGATAAATTATCAACACATTTACCTATTTTTTGTACACCTACTATATACTTTTGTATGGATAGATATGAAGTTTGATTTGCTGCTTCTTTTATGTGTGATTTGTCTAGCCTAGAGAAATGGTCTGATGATGGTTTATCACTAGATGACATTAAATTGATGCTTTGTTCATTAGTTAATGCTGAATCGCTGCCGCTCTCTTCGCTCTCTTGTTCATTTGTCTTCTGTCCTGAGATGAGACTTAACTCTTCCATCAAGACACCTTTACTGGATGTTTTGACATATTCATCTACTCCTTTGTTATATGCATCACTATTCAAATGCACATTAGTTTTGTTTCTTTCGTGGGGGAGAGCAATTGTCTCTCTCCTTTCACTAACTTGATGAAGAAAGGCCTTTTCTCTTCTATTACTCCAGAAATTGGGTGCCTTCCATTCTGATTTATTTTCTATTGATATCTTGTTTTCTAAATGATGAGTTGTTTTTTCTGCATTGACCTCATGTTCCTTCTTCCAGCTTGTTTTCTTTGCTTCAAAATGTGTTAAGTGCTGGTTTGCCTTTATAGCATTCTTTGGTTTAGAAAATCTTATGTGACTGCTAAGTGGAGGAAACATATCATAATCATTGGAATAACTTGGCTGTAAGGCACCAACAGTTGATTTGTTTTTGATAAACTTGTCTACATAACGTGAATTGTCATGGCTCAATTGTGTGTTTTTGTGTGAAGTTCTTTCCTTTAACTCGGGTGTATCCAAACGCCACTTGCTGTCCTGTGTCTGTGGCAGGTGATTATTTGTTCCACTGCTGGGTGAGGCTGCCGAGTTGGTGCTTTGCAAGTACATTCCAGGCAAGGAACGCATTTTCTCCAGCTCCAAAACATCTCCCATACTCCTCATTCCTTTCTTTTTGTTAGGACGTCTCTTTCTTTTGTAAAAATCATCTATTTCTGGCATTTGGTCCATTTCATGCAATGTTGTTGATGTTGACCTCAGGTGTTAGTCTGATGAATGTGTGTTGTTTGTGCGCCTAACAAGTATGCTAATGTAACATGTTATGCATAGCATCCACCTGAAATGAAGCACAATGTGAAGTATATATTCAAATCAAGAAAATAAGAGGTATGATACTAACATGTTCTCAAATATTGCATGCTGTTATACAAAAAATTCTGGTATCATTTTACATCTTCACCATAACACTCTAGAGAATTCAGGATTATATTTTTGCACTACCTGATGCATTTTGAGAAGGTTTTCTTAATTACATTTCCGTCGCAAATTCTTAGTTAGTGAGATATTCACTGTTTTCTGTGAGACCTTCTCTTCGAAAAATAAAGTTTAGTTTGGTTTAAACAAGGTTCTGTTATTTGTCAATGTAAGTTTAGATTTGGTTAGATTAGGATAGGTTAGTTTACATTAATATAGAAGGTATCAAATGTTCTCTATGACCAAAAGTAAGGAGTTGGAAGAGGAGCGTAGGTGAGACATATGTAAACAAACGCCATTATGGTGAAGATGTAAAATTTTACCAAAATTCTAATATGGGTATAAATTTGACATATAAAATCATCAGTGGCAGTTGAAATATGAATGTCTAGCATTGAACATGTCTTCTCGTCTTAGCAATAGTATATGTGAGACCTTAGTGTACTGACAGGATGATCAAGGTAGATATAGGCTCTAAGCGTCTCACCACATTAACTATCTAATATGAATGATATTTTATATCATAAAGTGTATATATGACGCATGTATGGTTCGCCAGTAAGTTAGAAAAGTAAGGTAATAAGTGAGATCTTAGTATAGAAAATACAATGGCATAACATGAAGCCGGCTCGGACGACTTTATACATACTTAAGTACGCATATTTAAGTTTAAGTTTATAACTAAGGATCTCCGTCTGTTCCACAAATGATGACGATGCTATCCTTACTATTAAATGATTACTAGTGATGATTACTAATAATGACCAGAGATTAAAACTGAAATATATATATATCGGGTTTTGGGGCGCTTTCCCAGTGAATTGTTTTATGAATATTCGTTCATGAAGTACTAAAAAGCAGAGTACATACCTTTATCCC
>JAXIVD010011411.1:0-11414 GCA_036785275.1 Cancer borealis
GTGGTGGTGGTGGATGACAGACAGGTAAGCTTCCCACCTGGACAGAGATGAATAGGCCCACGTGCAGGACAGACGGAGAAGAGGGTGGGAGGGAGGTAGGAAATGGGGGGAGGGAGACATTGGGGTAAGGGAGGGAAGGATGGAAGGATGGGGGTGATGGATCCTATATTCCTTACTCTCTCTCTCACTCTCTTTATTTCTCTCTCTCTCTCTCTCTCTCTCTCTCTCTCTCTCTCTCTCTCTCTCTCTCTCTCTCTCTCTCTCTCTCTCTGTTAAGGTTCATCATTATAGATATACCTCTGATGATGATAATGATGATGGTAATGATGTTAATGATAATGATAATGATGGTGTTGATAATGATAATAACAATAATAGTAATAATAATAATAAAAATAATAATAACAATAATAATAATAATAATAATAAATAATAATAATAATGATAATAATAATAATAATAACAATAATAATAATAATAATACATTTTCGTTTTAAAAGTGAAAAGAGTTTAGTGTCCCCACCTGCGTTTCTCCGTCTCACTCTTCATATCTCTCTATCTCTCTCTCTCTTTTTCTTTTTCTTTCTCTCACTTTATCGCCACATCCGCAGAGATAAAAATTTACTGCAATTTTACGGCTCTTTATCACATCATCTTGACCAAACATCTGTCCACAAATTTATTCTTTTAACCCTCCCTCCTTACCTCTCCCTCCTTATCTCCTTCCCTCCCTAGTCCCTCCTCCTCTTCCTTTACCTCCTCCTTTTCCTCCTCCTCCAGGTCACTTCCTTCCGTTTTTGCGCAACTCGACATAAATTTACATTCTCGTCTCAAATAATTATACTCTAAACCCTTTTTTTTAGATGACTTTTGTTGCATTAATTAAAATCGTAAGTCGGTGTTATCTGTTGAACTTGTCCGGGATCGTTGCAGCCGGTCGGTATAGTTACACACTGCGTTTTGTATAATTAAAGTGAAAGTCAAGATTCCTCCAATATTATCAACGCCACTGCTTAAGAAAACGCTACCAAATTCCAGCCTTGTTGTCGCTAATTATACGCTAACTTGGTACAGCTGACTTTTACTGCCTTTGATTATAAGAGCAAGAGGAAGGCAATGGTATGTATGTACTCTTGAAGTTGTGAGGGGAAGGAAGGGTGATGGGGATTCCGCTGCGTCCGTCTGTTCCCATCACTCGACGCCGTAAACCTTATTTTTAGCGTCGAGAGGAACATCAGCGCACTAACCTCACACTTACCCTCATACCAGGCCTTCGTGGCGCCCCTTGAAGAGAGGAGGAAGGGGCGCCGTCTGCATGCTGACTTTATATTAGACACCTTCCTCTTCCTCCTTTCTGTTAGTTCCTTATACAAACACCATCCTTTTTCTCCTTCTTACCTCACATTTCATCCTACAAATACTCTGAGACTTCCCTCTTCTTCCTTCTACCCAAGACTACCTACCGACCTCCTCTTTCCTCCTCCTCCTCCTCCTCCTCCTCCTCCTCCTCCTCCTCCTCCTCCTCTTCCTCCTCCTCCTCCTCCTCCTCCTCCTCCTCCTCCTCTTCCTCCTCCTCCTCCTGGTCCTTCACACAGGGCAACGAGTATGTAAGTCAGACGCTGACGACTCCATCACTCAATTGGCAACTCTCACGAAGCCACACGGGCCATTTAGGTTGTCACAGGCGCAACACTCGCCCTCTTGGGGACGGGCAAAGTGTCCTCCACAGCTCCTGATGACGGTGATAAGGCAGACTGCACCTTCCCAACGCCCTAAACCCGCCGTCACTCCCGTCAGGATAGAGAGGGAAGTGAAAGGAAGGGAGGGAGAGGGAGGGAGGAAGAGGGTGGTTTTGCTGGTACTCGTGTCGGCCTGATTACGGTGGTTTACGCTACTTTAGGGCTGCCGTTGTGGGTCTCCTTTAGGCTGAATCGATGGGGACGAGGCGGCATTAACCTGGGAAACGCGCCCTCATCCCGGCTACTCCTGCCTCCCCCTCGCACTTGCACGAGATAATCAATGAGGAGGATCTAGAGGGCGGGTGTCATCCTCCTCAACAAGAGGCTCTCGAAATGGACAACAATTCCCTCCACCCCACCCGTTACCTCCCCCCCTCCTGTCTCCCTTGTCTCTCTCTCTTCCCCTTCCATCCCACCTTGTTCTCCTTCACACATCCATGAATCTCTCTATCTCCTCCCACGTCCCTCAACCCTTTCCTCTCTCTCTCTCTCTCTCTCTCTCTCTCTCTCTCTCTCTCTCTCTCTCTCTCTCTCTCTCTCTCTCTCTCTCTCTCTCTCTCTCTCTTAACGCATCCTCAAGCCTCCATATCCTCCCTACATCACCTCATCCCCTCCTCTCCTCTTCTCGCCATCCCCCGCAGCTAAACATCTGCTCACTGCCCGCTGGGAACCTGTACCACCGTTGCTACACAGGGCGGAGCGGCTCCCAGAATGCACCTTCCCACAGTATAAATAGCCAAGACAACCACTGGGCGCCAACTCCTCAAATTTGTGAAAAGGTATCTGCCGTAATTCTTGAAGCAGGTGCGTCGTTGATTTATGCCGCCAGAGGGACGCCGGTGTGAGCAAACTTAATCATCGGTGTCACCCAGATCAACCCGGAGGAGATAGATACACTGGCGTGACCTCTCCCCGCCTTACCAGCATCAGTGAACGGACCCGCTGAGCCGAGAACCAGTCGCGGGTATTAACATATCTGGGGCGGCTGATGATAATGATGATGAGAACGACCTTCCGCGCTAATGGTTTCGTCGGTTCAGGAGTACATGGGAAGACGCTTACTGAAACGGGGCGGGGCGGGGCGGGGCGAGGAGGCGGGGGACACAGACGGGGCTGAGGATACATACGGGGCTAGACGGGGGACGGAATTTTAGAGGGAAAGGAGCTGAGGGATAGACAAGGATAGGGGTCGAAATCTGGCAGGTATGGGTTGGGGTCTAGGTGGGGATGAGGTTGGGATTGTGGTGTTGAGGAGGCTGAGGTTCTGGCGGAGACGGAGGCGGGAAGGGCGGGCTGTCGGTTGGGTTGGGTTGGTGTCTCGCAAAAGCTGATCCAAGATTCCTGAGTCTCGTCGCCTCGATAAGACCATTTTACGTACAAACTCATAAATAGTCACCTGAGCCCTGCCAAGTCCGAACCTCCCTCCTTTCCCCCCTCCCTCCACCACCCGCCTCCTCCCCTCCCTCCCCGCCTTTCCTCACCAAGGGGAAGGAGAGTATTGTACAGGTGTATTAAGTGTCCCTCCTGCTTCGTCGCTGTCTGGAGTTCGTTCAAGACATCAACGAAACAATCTAATTACAAACCAATTATTAAAGAAAAAATGTTCCTCCCCCAAAAACAACATTGCACATACATATATAAAAAAAAAATCTGAATATTAATACATATCTGTAAACATAAATAAAACACTTCCAAACAGCAATAAAATATTTCACACATAAAAAAATAAGACATATTCATGACATCAACGAAGCATTCTTAGACATGTACAGTTGAAAATACGAGACTTTTATGACCAGACTCACCTGCAAACAACAACACGATGAGTCATGAAAGAGTCGATGAAAAAATAAAATAAAACAAAAGTGAAGCGCTAAACACTACACGAAAAAAAAAAATATTAGAACAAAATATTTTCTTTCCTAAATTCATGAAATCGTCCACTGAAAAAACAAACAAATGACTATCAATCCTCCCCAAAAAATAGACAGGTATAAAATTTGTCCTAAACTCGACCATCTAAATAACGGAGAGTGACACTTCCCTTCAACCGTGACCTAACAGTGAGGGAACAATGACTTAACAGTGACTTAGCAGTGACCTAACTTTGATCTGATAGTGAGGTGATAATGTTACAATGAGGAACAGATGACTCATGATTTTCTTTTTATACATGAAATCTCACTATAAGCTTGAGTTGATCTATTAATTCACTATTTTTATTTATAATTTTTTTTTAATTTTTATCCCCATTACTTCCTTGCCTTCTTCATTTCTACTCATAACGTTCATATCATCTCTTAAAAATTATTATCATTATCATTATTGCTATCATCATTATTATTATGTGTATTATACTACTACTACTACTACTACTACTACTACTACTACTACTACAACAACATTTCGTGCCAATACATTCCCATTACTGTCCCCGCGGCAGGATATTCGGGTGTGGTCGGTGTGGTCGGTGCGGCCTGGACATCGCGCCGCAGGAACTTGTGATGCGCGCACGCCATCACGTTTTTCACCTCCACTGCTTCACGTGCGCCTCCTGCCATGCACAACTACACAAAGGTACGCCGCTTGTGTGTGTGTGTGTGTGTGTGTGTGTGTGTGTGTGTGTGTGTGTGTGTGTGTGTGTGTGTGTGTGTGTGTGTGTGTGTGTGTGTGTGTGTGTGTGTGTGTTCATGTATACACGTGATGAGTGTGTTAATGAGTGGTTTTACCTTGCACAGGTGAGAGTCCATTTAACACCTGTGGACTCTGGGTTGTATTTACGAGTGTGTTAGTGATCCGTGTAACTGTTCCTAACCCATCCATCTCTCTCTCTCTCTCTCTCTCTCTCTCTCTCTCTCTCTCTCTCTCTCTCTCTCTCTCTCTCTCTCTCTCTCTCTCTCTCTCTCTCTCTCTCTCTCTCTCTCTCTCTCTCTCTCTCTCTCTCTCTCTCTCTCTCTCTCTCTCTCTCTCTCTCTCCTCTCTCTCTCTCTCTCTCTCTCTCTCTCTCTCTCTCTCTCTCTCTCTCTCTCTCTCTCTCTCTCTCTCTCTCTCTTCCATTTATCTCTCAATCTTTTCATCCTACTTTACTTTCACCTCCCTCACTCTTTCTTCCCTCTATCACTTCTTTCTTCCTTTCCTCCATCTCTCCCCCATTGCCTTACCTTTCCTCCTTCATCACATCAGTATTCTAGTATGACACACTTTATGTTCTTCACACTTAGAACTATGATACTCTAGCACATCCCACTCACACACCCTCCCTCGTCCCCTCTCACTGCCACCTTCAACACTTCCTTTCCTCATCTTCCTTCTCTCTCACTCTCTCTCTTGTCTATCACCGAACCTTTCAACACTCCTCTCCTCTCCTCTCCCTCCCTCACTTTTCCTCCCCTAGTTACCGGTACCATCCCTTCCCAGGTTACCGGTGCCTAGTTCCTACCTGTGTATCTGTCTCTCCTTTCCACGCTTCGCTTTTTGCCCAGTTGCTGTCAAAATTTCAAATAATATTTTTTTATATTGCAATGGAAAGTTTTCTCTCTACCTGTGCGTTTTTCAGGGTTTCACAAATTCGCGAGTTTTGTACTTTTACTGAATAAAAAAATAAATGCACGAAGGTTTTGATAAAATGGTAGAATAGAGATTTACTATATATTTTCCTGTCACATTCATTTTATCTTTATATCGTCATTATTTCTTTTCTACGTCTATTTGTATCGCATTTGTATCTCATTAGATTCAGCCATTTGTAGGCTTATCTTTAAATCAGGACATAAAACACAAATAAGGCAAAAAATGCAATCGCAGGAAAAAAAAAATATAATACATCCCAACCACAAGAATAAAAACAAGTGCAGGAAAACTATTTCTTAACGTTATTACCAAACCACAATTCACTAAAAAAAAATGATAAATAAAAGTCACAAAACACAAAGAAATAAACGAAACCAAAAGAATGCAAAATATAGAATTATATATATATATATATATATATATATATATATATATATATATATATATATATATATATATATATATATATATATATATATATATATATATATTTTATTTTATTTTATTTTATTTATTTATTTATTTATTTATTTTTTTTCCTTCCAAATACTACATATCTTTTGCAAACACAGGTATTTTCTCAGGTCAAGATAACAAGCAATCACAACCTCACCTACCCGCCACCTGTGTACCACGATCACACACACACACACACACACACACACACACACACACACACACACACACACACACACACACACAGACACACACACACACACACACACACACACACACACACACACACACACACACACACACACACACACACACACACACACACACACACACACACACACACACACACACACACACATTACCAAACAATCACGCTACGACTCCCATACAAGACACAACGATAATCCCTGTAGGTGGAACATGACTCAGGTGTTCAGTAATAACACAGGTATGCCCGGGGACCCTCATTAAGGCCAGGTATCTCGTTCCCCCGTTCGACAGGTGACCACTTCGGTATGCGGGATGGGGCCGTGTACTGCCGTGCCCATTATGAGCTCATACTCCAATCTGAGGCTGAAATGGAGGCTGTGGGCGTGTCCTCCGGTATGGCCTTCCCTCCACTGTCTCCTGCCACGCCCCGCCTCGCCTTCTACAACGGCGTGGGGGCGGCGCAGAAGGGGAGACCTAGGAAGCGGAAACCGAATGAGGATATGCCCCCCCTGACGCCTCTTACTCCTGGCATGGGTGAGTACATGGGCAGTGACGGGGAAGTTGATGTTGGACAAAGTATTATTTCAAAGTATAAAGTAGTGAGTAAATTATTTTCTATTTACTATCTTCACTTTTTCGTCCACTTCACTGATGTAAGAGTTGACTAGTTTCTACACTCTTTTGTGCCTTTCAATGGTAAACTTTGGAATTCTCTGCCTATTTCAGTTTTTTTTTCAACCTTCCGTCGACTTGAATATATATACAACAGAGGAGTATCAAGACACCTCCATAAATTAATCTGTCAATATTTCATCTTTTATTTTCATTAACACTTTTTGGGAGAGGCAATGTAAAGGGGATTTTTTCATTAATTGTCTACCCATTAACCTCCTTTGTCTGTATAAAAGACGAATGGAAATGTTGAGTGGTAAGATATTTGATTGGAAGGCATTGATCATGGAAGTGGTGAGGGGAGGGGAGGGAGGTGGAGGTGGAAGGCATTAAAACAGATTAGAAAACACAGATTACTGATTACGAAACAAAAGAAAGAGACGAGAAGTAACAACATTTGGGATTAATTAGCAAAGTACCTTGAGGGAAGTGAGGCAATGACAAAAAGTACAACAGGAAAGCAGAAGGACGTAGGATAAATGAAAGAACTGATAAACGGTGGATAGATTAGTGAAGACAGAATGTGTGAGCAATAAGAGTGACAGTTTACAGGAAGTACCAACCATTACATTCCACACCTGGTACTAATTCTAAGGTGTAACAGGATGAGCAGTGAGAGGTAAGAGGAAAGAGGAAGTCCAGATATAAGAGGAATATTGATAAGTGGAGTTAATCAGTAAAGGAAGGAGAGACGCGAAACGTTTAACTAATGCATAAATTATCAAACACTTCATTTTCTTATTAACCAAACAATGTACAGCATCGAAAATTATATATGTTTAGTCGCCATCTTGAATTTTCCTTAGCAGTGCAATTTTCCTAAAAGCCAATTGTTTTCTTTGTCTTCCTTATTTTCCCTTTATTTCCACTCCATTGTTATCGTCTTTCAGTACCATAAGAGTGATAATAATGCCTTTTAACAAGTGTGACTCTCTCTCTCTCTTCTCTCTCTCTCTCTCTCTCTCTCTCTCTCTCTCTCTCTCTCTCTCTCTCTCTCTCTCTCTCTCTCTCTCTCTCTCTCTCTCTCTCTCTCTCTCTCACTCATCGTGATTAAGTGTTTTCTTTGTCGGTGTTACGGTGAATGACAGACATATGTTGGCGTCACCAAGGTGTATCCACTCTTCCCATTCTCTCTCTCTCTCCTCTCTCTCTCTCTCTCTCTCTCTCTCTCTCTCTCTCTCTCTCTCTCTCTCTCTCTCTCTCTCTCTCTCTCTCTCTCTCTCTCTCTCTCTCTCTCCTCTCTCTCTCTCTCTCTCTCTCTCTCTCTCTCTCTCTCTTTCTCTCTCTCTCTCTCTCTCCTATAAACTGCATCCTTTATTTTTGGTCTAAATTCCTTTCATTGTTCAATTACTCTTCTTGCTCAAAATTTTCTTCTTCTCTTCTTCCTTTATCATCTTCTGTTTCTCATCCTTTACCACCATCTTCTGTTTCTCTTCTTCTTCCTCCTCTTCTTCCTCCTCCTCCTCCTCATCGTCACTCACTCCACATTAACTCTACGTCCCAAAACATGTTCATCATTTCCTGAACTCCCTCATTCCACACAATCACATCCTTTCCCCTCTCCCTTACGTTATTCCCTCATAAACACTTCCAAGCCTCTCTCAGCATCCCTCTCTTCCTTCCTTCCTTCCTTCCCCTCTTCGTCTTTCTCTTTCCCTTGTTCCCTGTTGTTAAGAGGTCTGGGGACGCGTGTTCTAACGTCACTCTCTTCTTGACGTTACAAATAGTATATTCTTGACTGCCTCTCAGGGTCGCTACTTGAAAGAAGCATAATGGATAAATATGAGAACGTGAAAAGGGAGGAGTGGAGAGGAAAAGTAGGGGGATGAAAGAACGAAAGGGAGTGAGAGGAGAGGGTGGACAGGGAGGGGAAAGAGAGGGAGAAATAGAGGGAGTGTTGGTGGCCAGGGCGATAATTTTTGGATAGGTGTACGTAAATGTGTGGAGAATAAAGTGAAGGAGAAGGATGGAGAGTAGAAGTGAAGGGAAATGTGAAGGGAAGAGAATACAAGCAAGATATGGTCGAGGAGAGAGAGAGAGAGAGAGAGAGAGAGAGAGAGAGAGAGAGAGAGAGAGAGAGAGAGAGAGAGAGAGAGAGAGAGAGCAAAAGAGCACGAGAACAAAAACTGTGAGGGGAGGAGGACGAGAGGCAGAGCGAGAGGGAAGCAGAGAGGGAGGGAGGGAGGGAGGGAAGGAGGGAGAGAGGGAGGGGAAGTGGTGGACATATTGACACAAGCTCACTTCCATTATGCAAACAAACCCACCCAACAACAAGTTAACAACAACACTTCCCTCCCTCCCTCCCTCCACGATAGGAGGGAGGGAGGGAGGGAAGGGAAGGAGAGGAAGGGAATGGAGGGAGAAGGACATGTGTCTATGTTTAATCCTTTTCCATGTCTGAATCTTGAAAAGTCAGTGATGCATGAGGGATGCCGTGGCTACTATTGGCAGGGTAAACAAAGTAGTGAATAGTCCCCTCACTCTGGGACTGCCTGGGTAAACACAACACAATCAGCCCACCTCTCAGCCTCCCCGCCGCTACAGAACAGCCTTCGGTACATAACTCAATATTCTTACCTCATACGCACCCACCTCGCAGGGTACATAGAGTAATATTCATACCTGTTTATATACCTGTCTACCTGTATACATGATTCACTGTATGACGTGGTGTTTCTGCCCTATACGTGGCTGTTTACCTGTTTGGGTTATGTAAGGTTGTATTCATACCTGGTTACCTGTCTGTGTGAGTTTACCTGGTGGTTGGATAATGTTGTGTGTATGTGTACCTGTGTATGTATGTGTACCTGGTTTGGTAATTGATGCGATAGTACCTTCACTTCATGCACGTTGAGCTGCCTTTTTGTCGTATTAATACTAGGTTTTCTCTCTCCTAAAACACACATACATACGGTGGAAGAAAGAAAGAAAACAAGCAAACACCAAATTTTACAAGAACAATTCAGTCACCGCTCGAAACAGTCCCCCTCAACAACCGCCCCCCTTTTTCTCTCTCTCTCTCTCTCTCTCTCTCTCTCTCTCTCTCTCTCTCTCTCTCTCTCTCTCTCTCTCTCTCTCTCTCTCTCTCTCTCTCTCTCTCTCTCTCTCTCTCTCTCTCTCTCTCTCTCTCTCTCTCCAGCATCCATGAAGGGCACGTCAAGATGAACATAGAAAACGGAACAACGTGCAAACACCTTCCCGTTTTCTTTGCGAGTCAACACGAAGCATATGTTTGAATGCAGCGCGTGTTTACCCAACAGATGAAATGGAGGCTATGAATTATATAATGGGAAGAGGCGCCATTGATGTAAAGAGGGGAAGCCTTTGATGATTACAGACTCCCCTCACTTACCGCCATAATCGCAGTCACTTGGGGGAAAGCGGACTGCCTCACCTCTGATTTTATTTTTGTTGTTGTCTTCATCTTCTTCTTCTTCTTCTTCTTGGCTTCATTTCTAGTGTTGATGTTAATTTCTTTTCAAATAAATAATAATTTAAATAATAATAATAATAAAACTTGGCAATCATGATATCACACTTATTCATGGGACAAAAATAATATAATAAATCAAATAGAAAAATAACATATCTACACACATTCTTAATAGTACGTAGTCACATCATGAAACAAAAATAGATAAGAAATAAGAAAATTAAAACTTGTACGTACTCAACATATAAAAACTATAAGAGATATGGACTCTTTTATAAGTAAATAGAGGTAGTGGATGAACACGAAGCCCACGCGTCGCCAGGGTCATATTTCAGTACAGTGTTGGCAGCAAACACAGCGACAAAATATTTACTCGAATCAAAACGCAAACACTGTAATTTTCCTTCACTTCCTCGCTCGTGTCAGTTGCGGGGATCGTAAAATTTAGTACCATATTTATCCTGTCTACCCTTTCTCCCCTCCCTCCTTCTCCTCCTCCCTCCTCCTCCTTCCTCTTTCCCCTCTTCCTCCTCCTATCTTTTGTCTTCCATCCCTTTCTTTCAATATCGTTACTATATAGCGTTTTTATCTTATCTTTTCTTTTACCGTTTATTCTTTCTTTATCCTTCCTTCTCTCTATAGTCCTCATTTTCATTTCACTAATAAAAGCTTTAATATTCTTACTCTTTCGATCCCTCTTGTTGTATTCCCTCTTCCCTCCCTTTCCCTTCCCTCTCCCTCTTTACCCTCCCTACCCCTCTCTCTCTCCCTTCTCCCTCCCTCCCTCCGAGTAGCAGGTGTTGTTATATGCTAATCCTTCATCACACATTGTAACTAACGAACCACCTGATCATACAACGAACAGAAGTCGAAACAGATGATAATAACAATAAAAATAATAATGATAATAATAATAATAATAATAATAATAATAATAATAATAATAATAATAATAATAATAATAATAGTGGGTGAAAAACTATTAATTCTCTCAGGAGCGTGTAAATAAAGGTAAAGAATCCGTGTATGTATTCCTTCCTGTCGTTTTTTCAGTATAAACAAGTAGCCTGTCACTCTATATCCTTCCTTCAGTATCCTTCCAATACCTCCTGGGACACACATGCACCTCCGCCGCGCCTCTACAAAACCTTTCAAGTCCCGCTGATGCTTTCCCACCACGCCCTCCCCCACGCCCTCACCCACGCCTTTCCCCACGCCCTCCCCCAGGTTGAGGTGTTATGGCCCCTAAACATGCAGCGGAAGTCAGTCTTCTCGTCCCTTCCCCTTCCCCTTCCCCTCATGCCCTTAGCCCCGCCGCAGCTCCTTCTCCCTCC
>JAXIVD010011412.1:2500-5000 GCA_036785275.1 Cancer borealis
GTTTGTGTGTGCTCATTGGGGGAAGAAGGGAGAGAAGAGCTGTTGTGTGTGTGATGTACAGACAAATTTGTTTAGCTATGTGGTGTTGTGTTGGGATGTAGTGTGTTGTGGTGTGTTGTGGTGTGTGTAATACTTGTAGTGACTTGTATTGTAATGATGCTTTTCAATGTATAGCTTGTTTGGGTGTAGAATGGAGTGTGGTGGTGTTGTTTGGTGTGGTGGTATGATAGGAAGCGTTGTGTGTTTGCTGCGTACTATGATGGTTATTCAGAAATATTATCGTCTTAGGTACGAGAGATTTAAATAATTTTATTTTTACTAATAATTGACATTTACTTATTTTTTATACATATATAGATCTTATATATTACACATAATGCTCAACTCTCTCATTCTTATATAACTTACAGACAATGAATTCCTGCGCTTGTCCTTGTTTCTTATACTGATTCAGCGTAAGGACTACTAAACACATTAGCATAATTACTTAATGTTTATGAAATTATATCTTTTACAAGTAACGAAGTAAAAAAAACAAAAACTTAGCACGACACAGTCTGAGTTATTCGTCTATGTATTTCTTTCAGTAATGGAAGGGTTAAGAATGTTTATCCTAAAGTGCACCGTTTATCTAAAATTGAGGGTAATCATTAGTCATATATTTTTTAAAAGAACCATCCGTAAAAACATACAATCAATGACTTTAGTTCAGCAATTATTTCATATAAATATGTTCGAATGCGTCAAACATTTTCTCGCTTTTATGAATAGAGAAAACAAGGGATTAAGCGTCTCTTTGCCTCTCAACTAGTTTAAGTTCTCTCTCTCTCTCTCTCTCTCTCTCTCTCTCTCTCTCTCTCTCTCTCTCTCTCTCTCTCTCTCTCTCTCTCTCTCTCTCTTCTCTCTCTCTCTCTCTCTCTCTCTCTCTCTCCTCCCCCCCCCACACACACACACACACACCGTGGGCACATCAGAAAGCTAACCAATGGAAAGTAAATAATGGTCATCAAGAATTCGCCTCCAAACTTGCTCCTGTCACTCCAGCGGGTTCCTCAAGGCGTGTTCTCTCCCTCGCACGGTTTACGACCTGTATAAAAGACACTAATGTATGACTAAACAACTCTATTTTCAAGTCCGCTGACAACACTACAACAGAACATTAGGTCATCATCCTTAACTTAAAACAAAGAAGATGAAAAAAAAAATGCATCATCAAGAATTAAGAGAAAGAAAATACTGCAGCCTCTTCTTTTTTTTTTTTCTTTTAACATATGTAAAGTGTCAATCATTGTGAGCGAGCGAGTAAATTCCACGTTGTTTATATAATAAGGACATTCAATTTGACTATTATATCTGCAAGAAAGAGAGAAAAAAAAGCATCGTTACCTGAGTACTAGAAGAGATTATGAGACGTGGGTTATAGGTCACACAAAATTACTAGTTAGTTATGTTAGTTTGGTATAAATAGGAATACATCGACTTAAGTTCACAAAATGTAGTCTATGTAAATTAACTATAACTGTTTTTTTTTCTCTCTCTCTCTCTCTCTCTCTCTCTCTCTCTCTCTCTCTCTCTCTCTCTCTCTCTCTCTCTCTCTCTCTCTCTCTCTCTCTCTCTCTCTCTCTCTCTCTATCTCTCTCTCTCAGTCTAACACACACACACACACACACACACACACACACACACACACACACACACACACACACACACACACACACACACACACACACACACACAGATGTATACCCGAGGGCACTAAGAAAGGGAGTTATATACAGAGGCTCGACACAGATGAGCCAGGAAGGTACAGCTTAATCAGTGCCACAGGTGCGGGAGGAGGTGCGCGGTGGACCTCCTTAGCACAGGTACAGGTGTTGGGACTCCCGCACCGGCCTCGTACCTCGTTCATTTCCATAATTTGCTCACTGTTGGTTATTTGTCTAGTGTGTCCCTCGTTCCCTTTCATCTGCCTCCCTTGTACCTTGTGTTTCTTACTTTTTCTTTGTCTCATTTTATGGGTGGTTTTGTTTCTCTCTCTTTGTTTCTTTCTATGTCTGTCTATCTGTCTGTCTGTTTGTCTGAGTTAGATAGAGAGAATGAGTTTTGTGTGTGTTTAAAATCTCGGTGATAATTGGTATGCAGATTAACATATAAGATCACACACAATAAAACTCCTTAATACAGGGTAATAAAAATAATTTATATGTCTGATATTAAATTAATTCGCAAATATAATGACAGCAGGTATTTATGTACAGTGAGGATGAAAAGAGTAGAACATAAGGTAAAAAGCAAATTAATTCAAAATGGTACCGACTTTATAACAATTTTGATTTGTATTTTCTAAGCGCATATTAGAAAATTTTAAAAAACCGACTCGAATAATTTTTTTCTTTTCTTACATTTAACATAAAGTCTTTGTGTATTTATTATTTTTTTATCTCATCTACGTTGCTTTCCGCTCCGAACTAACTTGAAGGTGCAAAGAAAGGGTTGAATG
>JAXIVD010011412.1:10000-11413 GCA_036785275.1 Cancer borealis
ATTAATCAAGCGAATATGTTTATTTGATGGAGAAAAAAAGAAGCTATTGGTAATAGTGTATATTTTCTCTTCCATTTACGATTTCAAACAGTCAGTGTATGCTTAGAAAATATGGTTATGTTGCAATGCCTCTTAATATTAATCAACATTCGCATTATTTTTCTTACATCGTTAATGTAATTCTTATTTTCTTCAGGTGCTTCTATGCTACGTTAGTCTTAACTACAACACAAACTATGTAGCAATAGAAGCAAAATACACTACTTCCCTCTCCTAAAACTAATTTTTACTCCACTGTCAGCGGAGAAAAGCTGGGTTTCTGAGTTGCTAAGTCTATCTGCATTTCATGGTTCTCCTCCCTCTCCTCCTTTTCCTCCTCCTCCACCCCCTCCTCCTCCACCTCCTGTTCTCATTCACCTCCTCCTCCTCCTACTCCAACTGGACTGGGTGGCCCTTGATCGCTGCCTCGCTCTCGCCTCAAGTTCAGATCAAGTTTGATTGTCCGAGTAAGTGTCTGATCATATTGCGCCAGTGTCTGAGGAGTCTATCTGATGTTTGCGTTAATAATGACTGTGATCTCTCTCTCTCTCTCTCTCTCTCTCTCTCTCTCTCTCTCTCTCTCTCTCTCTCTCTCTCTCTCTCTCTCTCTCTCTCTCTCTCTCTCAAGGACACAGTTGCCTGACATACATTAAAAGCCTAATTTCTCTATTCTTCTCTCTTATTCTTTTATTTATTATTATTTTTTATCT
Organism: Cancer borealis; assembly: GCA_036785275.1. Lineage (NCBI taxonomy): Eukaryota > Metazoa > Arthropoda > Malacostraca > Decapoda > Cancridae > Cancer > Cancer borealis. The sequence goes on from JAXIVD010011412.1 coordinate 10,750, forward strand.
ATATATTCTCTTTCCGTCTGTTATCTATACCTGTTACATAAACATAAATAAATATGAAAGCACCGTAACATAAATCACCAACTATCGTTCAATCACCAGAAGCAAATAAAAAAAAAAATTTGAATAAATAAATAGATAGATATATGCAAACATAATGGCCACATAAGGTAAACAGTGAGATAAAAGCGATCTAAATAATAATATAAAAAAAACACGCAGAGGCAAAAAGAAATAAAAAAAACACAGAGGCGGGAGCAGAAGAAAAACTTAAGTAAACAACGAAAATACAAAAGATACACACAAAATTAGAACTTAAGACGTGGGAGAAAATTAAAGGTGGATAAGGTAAGGTAAGGTAAGGTAAGGTAAGGGCGGTAAGGTAAGGTTAAGGTAAGCTTGGAGTTTCCACACCACCACCACCGCTCCACCCACACAACTCCACCACCACCACCACCCACCACCACCACCACGGGCCGCTCCTCCTCACTCACACACATCCACACCTGCCACTCCCAAGGCCACAGAAAAAGAGAGACGAGAGAAGAGAGAGAAGAGAGAGAGAGAGAGAGAGAGAGAGAGAGAGAGAGAGAGAGAGAGAGAGAGAGAGAGAGAGAGAGAGAGAGAGATTCTTTCAACACCTGTTTAGAGAAATGATTAATAAAAC
>JAXIVD010011415.1:0-11409 GCA_036785275.1 Cancer borealis
ATAATAATTTTATCCGAAGACGTGACATTCCCATCTCTTAACAAATAAGATTAAGAAATTTGTAAATATTGTGGTAAAAATGGGAACATACAATAATTAAATACAAACTACATAATACTACTTAACTACCACCAATAAGCAAAGACTGGATGATTTAGTTAATGACGCGCACAACATTATACAAAAAAATTGGATACAATGAAGAAAGAAGAGAAGGGAAGGGGAGGGAGGAAAGATGAGATGCGTGAGAAGACACACAGACTAAGACTTATGGCATCATGTGAACCACCAACCGTGTGTGTGTGTGTGTGTGTGTGTGTGTGTGTGTGTGTGTGTGCGTGTGCGTGTGCGTGTGTGTGTGTGTGTGTGTGTGTGTGTGTGTGTGTGTGTGTGTGTGTGTCGCGCGCGCGCGAGCCCTGACAATACTAATCGCTCTGCTGCTCCTCCCATGTAAGATCTCTGCTCCCGTGCCTCTACAACCTTCGTCTGCCGCTCTCACTCTCCCTCCAACGGCAACATGGAAACGACGAAGAGAGGCTTCCTCCTCCTGCACAGGGCCTGCTCTGCCTCGCTGACGCGGCAGGACAGACTCGACATTCTCTTCGTGAGTTAATAGAGGTGGTGGTGATGTGGTGGTGTTAGTGGTGATGGTGGTAGTGATGCTTGATATGGCGGTGGTGTTCCGGGTATGATTATCCCGGGAGATTGTTCTTACCTTGAAATTAGGTAAAATCACTCGTTGTGAGGGTTTGTGGTTTTCAGGTGAATATTAAAGATGAACGTATAAAAATACATATATTATGTAATATATACACAGAGTATTGAGAAAGGAGTGGCGAGGACACGTAGCGTGTACGTGTTATGTAGCCCTTCGCCGGTGATCTTCTGTCTGCCGGCCTCTTAGTGCCGCGCAGTCAAAAGATGCTGATAGCAGAAATATTTGCGAGTTACTGTCTTAAACATAGAAATTATATTCCTAATTATCTTACTCTAAGTACCTTACTATAGTAAGTGAGATTCTACTTATAAGATAGAATAATACCTGTCCTAATGCATTGTACATGACAAGCTATGGAAATACATTAAATAGTATGTTGTAGGGATGATTGATTGATTACCATTGGAAGTCTAAGCATCTAACGGAGGTCTTGTGATGTGTGACGTACATGGCGTGATATGAATAAGATCCGCCTCCTTCCGTCCACACCCTAACGTACCTACCAACCTATATACATACATACATATATACATACAGTCATACTGTAAAATAATCCTACATTTCTGTATAGTGTTGAGTACCGTTACAGTGGTAGTGGTGATCGTAATGCTTGCTGTGGTGTTATAGGTCATGTTGAAAATTGCTGCGTCATACACTCCTTGCACCCAAATCAGGTCACGCAGTTAATTGTATTTCAATGTGTATTAGATGATTAGAAATAATATTCAAATATTATTTTCACAGAAAAAAATTATTACATCACATCCATGGTTTGCTATACTAAACCCTTGTTTCCCAATGTTGATATCCACCCTGTAAATGAAATAAGACAACTGCAAAAATGTGAAAGAATATATGACATGATACCTAAACAGAAATATATATGTATATATATATATATATATATATATATATATATATATATATATATATATATATAACGTTCTTCCAGGTGTTATATGCCGGCAATACTTGGCCTATACTGCACAAAGACGCGGTTACTCATTCAGTGTATGGCATTATCCACGCGCCAGAAGCCGAATGAGTCCTGAAAGATATATTTATTCTCCCTCACTTCACGGGGGTTGACAATACTTACCCTTAGTGACACAGGATCAATCACGCTTATACGTAGTGTACACAGGCACGTCTAATACAGATCCTGACACGAGGGACTGCAAGGTAAGTCTGAACGGTCCTGACTTTTGCTCACAGATATAAGGATGACACATACTGATTAAAACAAGACACACCGAAAACGAAGTTGATACAAGCTGGAATAAGTTTCCCTTATTTGCTGTTATTGATGATATGTTTGGTATAACCACACACGCTTGACTTGAATAAATGAATAAATGTTTTGATTCAGATAAGACTGACATTTATGCTTCTTCTTGAAGAGTCATACTGGTGATCTGAATTGTTATGTCTTGGATCCGCCGCTATGATGGTTTGCTGGGTTAGAAGAAAGTATGTGAAATAGTCATTCACTAAACTATATAATTCACTGTGTTATTTGTGGTGTTTTAATGTCATAATTGTTTTGTTTTTGAAAACGGCAACACGTACTATATGGTCTCTCTCTCTCTCTCTCTCTCTCTCTCTCTCTCTCTCTCTCTCTCTCTCGCTCTCGTTCTCGTTCTCGTTCTCGTTCTCGTTCTCGTTCTCTCTCTCTCTCTCTCTCTCTCTCTCTCTCTCTCTCTCTCTCTCTCTCTCTCTCTCTCTCTCTCTCTCTCTCTCTCTCTCTCTCTCTCTCTCTCTCTCTCTCTCTCGTTGGACAAACGGGACGCCAAACTTAACTGACAAATTTGATTTACATATAAAATTAGAATTTTCCATAATACCATTAATTTATTTCTCTCAAATGGTTTCATTTTCAAAGTGCTCAAATTTAGTGGAATAATCTGTAATTGAATAATTCCTAATATTTGATGCAGGAAAAAGTAAAAGTTGGATCTCACCTGTTGCTTCTTTCTGTTTCCCAACAGGGTACCTTCTTCGTGCACCTCATACTGACTATACTGTGAGTATCTGTGATAAACGTCATAGCTAGCACCTGTACCCCACTTCATAATTCATTAGCTAAGGCCGCCCGCCGTGGAGAATACATTACCAAGTCAATGCCATTCTTTTATCGTAGCAGTAAAGGTTAATCATTTCATATATTCTTATCAATGTATGTACATGCGTTACTGGACCAAATGCAATGCCTGTCACTCGCATTGGCATAAGACACTTGAGGTGCATGTACACATTATCAGTAAATAACCATGACCCAATGTCCCGTTTAGTTGATAATGACATACAGAAATATACGATTAATTAAATAATCAATGAAAATATACATAACGCTTGATAAGTAAGGCTTTTCCCATTAGATTTATCTTCAACTCAAATGCAAAATTACTAAGAATGGGCACAAATAATGAAGTGACATAACCCAAATACATTCCGATTATGTACCATTAATACACGATGATGTTCTGTATAGAGATGGTGTTCTGCTGTTCAGATCACATTTAAGAGGAGCATTCATTAACAGTCATCTTTTTATAACGAATAACAGATTATTCTCATGTATTCTAGCGGCTCAGATAGTTAATACAGCATAGAAAGTAATGATTAATAGCACTGCATTTGCAACATTATTCTTTTTTTTCTCTAATATAATGTACAGTAAATCTTCCAGTGAATATTAGAAATCCCTTAAAACATTGAACAATAATAATAATCCCTTGAGCTCCGTGCTGTCACTCGATTACAGTACATATTCGTTTTCTCCTTGACCTGAGTGTGGCGCCGTCCGTCCCAGTGACTGGATGATAGTAATACAAGGGTTTGAATGGCACAAGAATGGGATGTCTGGAAGACTTGCTCCGTATTGCAGTGGAAAAAAATATCCTTCAATTGTTGGATGTGAATTCAATGGAAACAAATCAGTAGTAATTTGTGAAGTGACTCAGTATGACATGCCATTCACGTGCCACAGACACAGGCCCAGAGGCACCAGAGTGGACGAAGAGGTAACTTGACATAACTGCAAACCTATAGATATATAATTATGACCCGTGACATTAAGATCCGTAACTACCATGCAATTATAATTACCAGAAATTTTCCATTCCTCTCTGAATTTCAAAAAAAACATTTTACTTGGACAATCATCATCAATCAAATTCACACGTTTTAAGTTACACGTATTGGAATTCACCACTTAAATAATGCGATGTAAGTGAAAATATTAAGTCATACTATATAATTAACACTATAACAGTCCTCACGCATAAATCTTATACTTTAAAAATAAAAGAAATAAAACGGTAGGTTAAGGGGATAAAATGCAATGTATGATTCAGTGGCCATGTTTGCTGCACCTGACGCCTGACTCTCGGCTACGGCAGGAGTAACCTGTGTGGGTGTCTAACGCAGAGCTTCCTCCTCTATAACGGCCTCTTCCTCGGCACAGTCATCTGGAGTCTGCATCATCGGGAGTTTGAGGAGCCGCCCTTCCTGGTATGTGTGTTTGCGTGTGTGTGTGTGTCTCTGTGTGTGTGTTTGCATGTGTGTGTGTCAGTGTGTGTGTGTGTGTGTGTGTGTGTGTGTGTGTGTGTGTGTGTGTGTGTGTGTGTGTGTGTGTGTGTGTGTGTGTGTGTGTGTGTGTGTGTGTGTGTGTTTAAGTTACCTGTTACATGCGAATTTACTCCAATTAATCAATTACTCAGCCGATCAAGCAGTTAATGAATCCATCTATTTACCTATCTACTTCAACAAACATAAAAGCAACAAACATAGGAGCAACACACAATTGCACTAAAAAACAGACTGATTCACTCACATGTCTTCCCTCTTCTACCAGGCTATGTGCACTGACTGCTTTGCCATCATCTTCGACCTCGTCAACCTCTCTATCTTCTGGCCAACGCTTATGAGTAAGACTTAACCATGAATCTTATTATATATCCCCTTCTCGTGACTTTTAACTCCCCGCCATACGACCTCCAAGGAGGCACTGATAAACCAGCTTCCATTTATAAAACAATATATCAAATAAATTGAATGTGCAATCATATTCAGGCCAACAAAATATACAAAAATAAGAAATCTCCCTTATCAGTCAGGAACCTCTATATCCCGTCCCTTCCTATCTTCAATGTAAGATTTGTTCCTGCAGCCCGATCCGTCCAGTTTGGGAGCGTCATGGCAGTGCTCAACCTGGCTCTGCGACCCATGTCAGCCTTCTTGCTGTATCGCGTGGTGCAGGATCGAGCTACAGACCACGGCGGGAGCAACAGTCTGCCCTCCAGCTTACAAGGAATTTTTAGTGAGTCTTTAGTAAACCCACTTACTTCACACACACACACACACACACACACACACACACACACACACACACACACACACACACACACACACACACACACACATATGTACACACACACACACACACACACACACACACACACACACACACACACACACACACACACACACACACACACACACACACACACACGCACGCACGCACGCACGCACGCACGCACACACACACACACACACACACACACACACACACACACACACACACACACACACACACACACACACACACACACACACACACACACACACACACACGCACGCACGCACGCACGCACACACACACACACACACACACACACACACACACACACACACACACACACACACACACACACACACACACACACGCACGCACGCACGCACACACACACACACACACACACATACACACACACACACACACACACACACACACACACACACACACACACACACACACACAAACACGTCTACATAAGAGGTATTCATACACTAAGCCCAAATGCATTGCCGTATACATTCGTGAACACCGTGTGCTTACAAACCCTATTTCATACTTATACAAACACACAACGTCTCTTCTGGCAACTATACAGTCAGTCAGACACACGTGGAGAAGCGCTCCTCGAAAAGCTTATCATTGTTATTCCCAACACTATGATGCCGAGTCTGTCTTCCTTTGATAGCATGACACGACAAACCCGTTTTCTGTTAAACTTGTCTTTTCCTACAATGTTTATGAATCAAAACTCCCCCGAAAAAGTCATATTGATACAAATTGTACCTGGATGATTAGTCCCCCTTTTTTTCGCTTTCTTTTAGACGGTAAACAGTAGTATTGGTAATCTGTTTGTACTAGTAATCTCAATTGTGTGTTCTCGCTTGCTACAGGTCCTACATCCTACGAGGACATTGATCAAGGAGGCGCACAGGCTGTCATCCCTAAGGCTCACACACCCAGGGACTCCAAGCATTCCAAGGACCCGATAGTCGCCTAGGAAGGAATTCATTCATTCTCTCTCTCTCTCTCTCTCTCTCTCTCTCTCTCTCTCTCTCTCTCTCTCTCTCTCTCTCTCTCTCTCTCTCTCTCTCTCTCTCTCTCTCTCTCTCTCTCTCTCTCTCTCTCTCTCTCTCTCTCTCTCTCTCTCTCTCTCTCTCTCTCTCTCTCTCTCTCTCTCTCTCTTCAAAACACACAAACATCTCAAGATAGTACAATTCCAAAACAAATGTTCATTATCGTAACTCTTCCTGTACGTACAGTGCAATATCACAGTTTTAGGACGACGTGACTGTTCTCTAGAGTTTCCAACCATATCTATCGTTTTCTGTGTTTAGAAGAAAATGTAACTCTCTTTATCAGTAACTATGGTATATATGGTGGCTACATTAGTGGCGTGGAAAGTACAAATATTATACGTTCTGAAAATGCCAAAAAGTAGTGACGGCGCCAAGGTTATGGGGGTGTTGAGGGAGTCTAAACCCTATCGGTAATTTTACATCTTCACCAGAATGCACTTGGATATAAATAACATACTTTTTCTTATAGATTTTGATCCATTTCGAATGATTTTGAAATGCATTTCTGTCGCAAAAGCATACATAATATGATATCCTCATGACACCCAACAAGCCTAGGCACCTTTGGGAATGCAGGGGTTGTTGGGTGGGGAAGACGAAATACAGTGATTTACGCTAAGAACAAGGTGCCAAAGCCACTAACATAATCTAGCATAACCTAACAATGACCTATTTGCGAATGCACTCATGGTCACAAAAACGGGCGTGTGGCTACGAACGAAAATGACGTCTGTACCTCGCCCAACACCCCGATATTTGGTCATAGAAAATATTCGATATCTTCTAAATTAACATAACATAGCATAACATAAATCAACCAAACCTTAACCTATATTGACAAATAACAGAATTTTGTTCAAACCAAACTAAACTTTATCTTCTTCTCGAAGAGAAGGTCTTATAAAAAAAAGACATTGAATATCTCAGAAACTAGGAATTTGCGACTGAAATGTAATAAAGAAAACATTTTCAGAAGGCATCAGGTAATGTAAATATATAGCCTGTCATGCCCCCACTCCAACAACAAACTTTTCCTTCTCCTCTCGTTCTTGACGTTACACTTTAAAAGGCCAACTAATTTAAAATGAATGAGGAGGAAACTTAATTACCAGGTTCTAAGGGGGGTTTCAGAAATAAAGTTAAAAAAAAACCACAAGTAAACAAACTACACTAGATTTATTTACAAGTTAATAATAATATACACAACGGAAATTAATTCAAAAGAGATCTGTCTACCAGAAGGGTAGTTAATTACATTGAAAGTAATTAATTAAAACAAATACAAAAATACACAAGATCACGAGATTCTACAATAAACCACTACAACACAAACACAAAACAAATAAACGCCAAACACATAAACCAAACACAAACACAAAAACCCAACACATAAACCAAACACAAACACAAACTTTAAAACACCAACTCAAAACCCAACACAAAAACCAAACACAAAAACAAACACACACAAAGAAATAAATATAAAATAAACTAACTAACTAAACTAAATAATTGGAAACAAGGAAACGGGAACCAAGTCACTAGACTCGCTACCAAAATAATCCCTACCAAAAGAAATAAAAGAAACAGAGGTTGGATATTAAATGCGCTGAGCAGAAAATAAAACAATATCCACCTCCCCTACGTTACCCAAACCAATCCCTACCAAAAGGGAATAAATCAGAGAATGGGTATTAAATGCGCGAAGCAGAAAATGAAACAATACCCACCTCCCAACAGGTAACGAAAAAAAACACAAGGTAGACAAGCCACACTAAACTCGCTCCCAGTCTCCAATTAAAACAAACACCTTCACATACCTACACCAACACCCTATCTCTACACTAACATACATGAATATATATATATATCTATTACATACCGTTCTACGGACACCCACGCGGACCGACGCGGTGTCCTCCGGCACAACCTGTCTCCTCTGCTCGGTGACCTGAATATACTGTCTGTCGGCGCGGGGTCACCCGGCCTTAAATAGGGGGACGCGACTCACCCACGCTTACCCAAACCCCGTGGTGTGAAATAAACCCTATACAAAAGAATCTACCCTATAACTTATCTAACGCAACATTATCTTTACGTTAAAACATAGTAGATGAAAATACAAATATATAGCCGAAATTACAACACGCTCGCTCTCTTAACAACAATGTTAGAGCTAAAAAGTATAGAACGGGTTGTAACGCTATATAAACTATCCTTAAAATTACAATAAAAATATAATAACCTTAAATTAAAATAGCAGTTCCAAAATAAAACATAATAGTGGTAATATACCACTTTTTTCATCTCCATCGCGTCACAGACGATGCATGAGATAATCACTGCATTCACCGTTTCACATCTCCTTCTTCAAATTTATACAAAACAATTTACAGCATATTTATGAAACTAAGCTTAACCTAACAAAATTAACAAAAAATATGTACCCTCGTCAGGCAATACTGTTTCCCCTACAAGATGTGGTTTTTGAGCTGAGGTCAGGAAAAGGTCACATTCGCGGTCACATTCCTGAAGCCGCTCCCCCCCCTTTCACCTCACTCCACCTCACTTCCCCACATCACACATCAAAACTCTGGCATACACACAAAAATAACTATGATTCCATCTATGTCTTAAGTCACTTCGTGACAGTCCTCCCTACCAAAAAAAAAAGAAAATGGGTGGGGGAGAAAGATACCGCACATTTTCTTTAGCTGGAGACTTAAAAAAAAAATGGACTATTAAAGTTCTGAAGGAACAAAACAAAACTAGCGTTGTGGAGAGCATTGCCAAAAGAAAAGAAAACAGTTCAGCTGGTTCAGACACGGGTAACAACACAACAGGGCGTATAAAGCCCATATGCAACATGGCGTCAATCTCCTTTTGAATCAGCGGAACCTGTCGAGGGTGTACTCGGTAAGGTGACTGCTTAACAGGTTTCGCTCCATCAACGTCTATGTCATGGACTACTTTCGTAGTCCGCCCAGGGCTGTCCTTAAAAACCTCAGGGAACTGGTCCAAAACAGCGAGCACACTGGAGCGCTGCTCCGCTGTCAAATGGTCCAGCTCCTCCTGCAAGGCGGCTCTCGCAGCCTCATTCTCCTGCCACGCCCCTACTGAGGACGTCGACAAGGTACTGGCCACGGCCGTTTCCTCCTCCTCTTCCTCAACAGGTATGCAAGGACCTGAGAGACAAACGGGAGTGCCAGATAGGCCTCCCGAGGAAGACTCGACAAAGCCCTTAAGCATGTTTACATGACATAAACGCTGCTGGGGACGACGACCTGGGGTAGACACCACATAGTTGGTATCACTCACCTTCTTGAGCACCTCGAACGGTCCCTGAAACTGGGCTTCAAAAGGATCCCCCTGATGCGGCAAGAGTACTAAGACTCTGTCGCCTGGAGAAAATTCCCGTTGCACTGCTCCCTTTCCCTTGTCAAACCAATGCTTAGCACGGGTTTGACTCTCAAGACAAACAAGACATAGGGAAGATTGTCATCCCAGTCAGTATCAAACTGAAGGGCAACTTGTGCAGGATGCCTTTCAGAGTTTGGTGGCTACGCTCCACCACACCTTGAGTCTGGGGGTGGTAAGGACTGCTCACGGAGTGCTTAATTCCTAGAGACTTACAAAAATCATTAAAAATCCTACCACAAAAATAGCTAGCACCATCTGTCTGCACCTTACATGGGACTCCGAAAAAAGAAAAAAACATTGTTAAATTTCTACTAATTGCCTCCGCTGTAATCCTTCTAAGAGGTACAGCGTTAACATACCTCGAGGCTGCGTCAACCATGGTGAGGAGATACTCATTACCTCTTTTGGTCTTCTTGAGAGGGCCAACGACGTCCACTTGGATGGTAGTGAAGGGTTCCGGCAGATGAGGAACCTTGACCAGCGGAACCGGCTTGATCTTCTGGTTCGGCTTCCCCATGCGTTGGCATATCAGACACTCCTTGCAATGCCTGGCCACCTCTGCCCGAATCCCTGGCCAGAAGTACAAACGGGTTAACTTCCCGAGCGTCTTCCTGACCCCCAAATGTCCGGCAAAACGTCCATCATGGGCCACCTCCAGCAGGGCCTGACGGTACTGGACCGGCACCACCAGTTGCTCCACTGAGGCCCACGCGGCATCCTCCTTCTGGAAAGTAGGCGGCAGCCACCTCCTAAACAGTACCCCCTCTTTAAGGAAGTACATGGTAGTCGGCGCGACATCCCTCTGCTGCGTCAGCGCCTGCTCCATCATGGTCGTCAAACTCTCGTCCTCCCTCTGCGCGGTGATCAAGGCCTCCCTTCCCTGGCGCACATTACCTGGGGACAAACAAACACCGGCCGAAAGAGGCTCGGCAAACAGGGATGAAATATTGAGGTCCCCGACCTCGTTACCTTGGGTAGAACTCTGGGAAACTGGGGGTTCTGGAGTTTGGGCGGCGTTACTCATGCTGCGTGTCACAGCACAAAAGGGAAAAACTTGGGGCATATTGGCCTCCAGTTGTTCCAAATCTGCGGAGGCACTAGGCTCTTCCTGCAGGACCAGAGGAGGGGTTCCTCCCATTCTTTCCCCGGCCAAATCATTGCCTAAAATGATGTCCACCCCTTTTACGGGCAACTCAGGCAAAATCGCAACTGGAGCCTCACCCTTAAAACAGTCAGAATCTAAAAAGATCCTGACCAAAGGTGCCGAATTACGGCCCCCAATGGAAGACAAGATTACCCATTCTCCTGTCTTCCCTCCAGTAACCACCCCTGCCCTAAGTAAGGTCTGTAAAGCCCCCGAGTCTCGGAGAACATTCACGGGACGAGTTACCCCGCCACCGGTTACAGACCCCCTCGACACAAAAGCTTTATAGCCAGCGTCCGGCTGGACCTCCTCGTCTCCGAGGGTAGTGTAGCGTTCCCCCACTCCTGGAGAAGGAAACACACAACCCACCGTCATTGTCTCCACTTCTGGGGACTTCTGCGTGGCCAACACTGCCTTCGCTTGCTCCTTAGGCTGGAGCCTGCGCCAGCAATATTCTGCCTTGTGTCCCGCCTTCCCACAAAAGGAACACTTAAAAACTTCCCTCTGCCAACCTGGCGGCGCGGGCTTCGAAATACCCTTGCCTTGAGAGGGAGGGTTAAGGGAGCGCTGCTGCGTTCCCTTCCCTTTAAATTTGGAGAAGCTGTATCCCCCACCACCTGGCTTGGAACCAGACATGTAGCTTTCTCTCCTAGCTAGGGTAAAATTGTCGGCTATCGTGGCGGCCTCCTCC